>CM025621.2:11728583-11744186 GCA_014621495.2 Entosphenus tridentatus | reverse complement strand
GTCGACACGTCGTAAGAATTGTATTGTTGAACATTTTTATTATTTTATTATTTCCCTTCTACGTGACTTTACCGAAAGAACCAAGAATATGAATCCCTGCAGTCTGAAAGCTTTAAATCAAAATTTATAGAAAGGCACTGGAGTTTGCCATTCCCCTGCCGATGGTGACAGTGGCATTGGTGATGTGTTTAATGTGGCTTCTCCGTCCACTACAATGGTCCTAGTTGCAGATGATACCTCCCTTAGTAATGTCAAAAACCGTGTAAAATAGCCTGGGCAAACTGGTTAAACGGGATCATCTGTGTAACAAAATGAACTCAAAACTAATGTCAGGATGATGGTATTTACAAATTGCAAGGTCTGAAGCCATCATTACAAATGCCCACTAGGAGCGCATTTGTTTACATGTACAGTCCTCTGAAAATAATCTAGTTTATCACGATAAATCGTTTATCTCTTCTAAATTTCTGCTTATTAATTGCGTTAAAAATTTTATGTAAAGAGTTGTTGCCAAGTTTTTTTTTCATCCACAATATATTAACCTCGAGTATGAAACTTTACATCATAATACACACTTAAAGTCCTCGATTTTTTTTCTCTCCTCTCAAAAAACGATATTAGACTTACGTAAACTCAATTTCAACTGTAAAACGATGTGTTTGTAATGTTAAAAAATCGAGGACGTTAATATAAAAACGCTGTAATTATATGCGAGGGTGCAGGAGTGGCTGTGATGGCACGGGGCTGATCTGAGCGCGGATACCGCTCACTCGCATTCCTCGCTTGAGCCGAGATGTGCGATCGCTGTCTCGTCTAAGTTAATAATTAAGCGCTCTAAAGCTGCTAGTTATTGACATTTCAAATTAAACTTAGACACACCCGTGTCAATAGTGAGCCCAGGTCGCGATACATCGCTCCAACTTTCTTCTCCCATCGTCATCCGTCCGATCACGGTCAGTGTTTTGTTATACTGTAATCATTATAAATTATGTTGCTTCCCGTAATAGCAACACGTCTCTGGTGCAGTTCATGCTATTGCCGTGTGCGTGTTATCTTTTGTCTCGTGATTAACGCGCTGATAGTTTGCTGTATTTTGCATGCGGTGAAAGGTTGTCGAAAGGGTCGCGGCCTAGCGGGCCTCGGTCAGCCTCGGACTCGCTTGGAATACCTGCCGGCCAACCCCCCTCGCAGGTCCTGGTCGAGTGTGCGGTGTTGAACGTAAATGTCTCGGCCTCCTTTACCGAGAACTCGCAGTGACCACGAATGTGGAGATATCCAGAGGAGACGTGACAACAACTTGTAAGGGGCACTTTGAAATCTCTTATTTTATGGCAATTATTTGCATCTCCATGGGAACCAGCTACAGTTATACGCGGCAGTGGATTTTTTTGTTTTACCAATGTTGACAATTGGGATTTGTTTTTTTGTTGTTAAATTGACCCTTATGGCGCGTACAGTCGGTTAATCTCCAAATGCCACGGCGTGCGTGGAACGTAATCGCAGCCACAGTAACTCGGTGTCTCAATGCTGGGTCGTGCTTTGTGTGGAGAAACTAAACGGCGATCATTTCCCCTTTTTGCCGGCTGCTCTCACGCCACCACTCGTCAATCTCATGGCCACGCGAACTGACCGTCCTGACCGCCCTAGTACATGAAGAACAGACATCACTGCTTTGCACGAGGCCGCCTCTCCGCTGAGGTTGCCACCACCGTGCCCGCGTGGCAGGAATTGGTCTGCACAGAGATCTGTTAACCGGCAGTGTTGTTGTTGGACTTTGTTGCGAGTATGGAGCATAGTTTTGAGTGACCATAGGCGAACTGAGCTATTTTTCTGCTCTGGTCTGTGAAAAAAAACATTGCAAACGTACTTCTCCCCGGGGTCGTGGGGGTTATTTGGCAGCGTGGACATGAGTCCATACTCAGTACGGTAGGACAATGGATTTACCTGCACTTCGCTGCCCACAGCAGCCTATAACTCCTATTTCAGGTGTAACGTTTTCCCATACAAGTGTAATAAAACGGGTCGACGACAAGGGACTGTGTCTCCGTCTCTTTATTTCTTTGTTATGGACAGCTCGCCTTCCGCTCTCCCGGTCACTCCGCGGCATGTCGCAGAACTAACGTCCCGCTCCCGCACCGCTCTCGCGCTTCCCCCCCGCTCCCGCGCACTGCTGGAAGACGGCGCGCTGGGAGCCATCTCCGCGTCGCCACGTGGCCTATGGCTCGCGGAGACTCCCGACGTGGCCCAGCTTCCAGCTCTCACCAACTGACCCTGAGCCCCTTCCGGCTCCTCCTTATATCCCCTTTCCACGTCACCCAGACTCCGCCCTTCGCCACACCCCTTAAGAACCTTCCAGATAATACCCCTCCCTTAACGCCCCCTGGCTCCGCCCTTAGACCCTGCCTCCGATGCTTCGTGGCGCCTGATTGGCTTAGGGGCTGGGGCGGCGAAACCCCACATACGCTCGCATTACATCCCCCCCCCCCCCCCCCCGTGTAAAAGACTAGCCGTCCCGGCTAAATCAAGACGAGACAACAATGCGAGCGACAGTAACACCGTAATGGACAATCGGAATAAAGAACAACACACAACAATAAAAACGGTAGCAATCAACGGAATGTAAGGGACTTTGATCTGGTATGGGACGCCGGCCCATCCTTCGCGAGAATAGGGGCCTTCGCCGACTGCAATCCCGGCGGGGTTGGAAGAGCGGTGGGATCGACATCCCTCGCCGCTGGTGGAGGTCGCCGAGCCTGTGGGAGGCATAACAGGCACCTTCGGAGGTTGAACAGGCAAGGGGGGGCGGCACGCCGGACACATCAGACACCGGCAAAGCAACTTTTGGGGATGACGAACCGACGTGAGGGGCAAAAAAGGGCTTCAACCGGCAAGTGTGGACATACCAACGACGCGACCTCACCCGGATGCGTGCGCACTGGGAAATAGGAACCTCAATCAATTCCACCGGACCTTGCCAAGGTCTGTGCAGCTTAGAAGAGGTCCCCACCGGCACCTGTGGGCAATGGAGCCAGGCCCAGTCCCCCACATGCCATGGCGATGCGCGTTGGGAGCGCCGAGCACACCGCTCGTTACGGGCCTGGGTTTTAGACGTGGCCAACCGTGCCGCATCCCGCGCCTCCTTGACGCGGCGAACCGTGTCGCGAATGTATTCGGGGAGAGTCTGCGTGGGCTCCTTGGCGCACACACCCAACTGCACATCAACAGGCGGCACGTTCTCACGCCCATACATGAGAAAAAAGGTGAATACCCAGTGGATGCGTGCGGTGCCATCTGGTAGGCGGAGAGCACCCCAGGGATGTGCAGATCCCAATCGGCCTGCTTCTCGCTAACCGTATGGCAGAGCATAGCCAACAGGGTCTGGTTCAACCGCTCCACCATCCCATCCGTTTGCGGGTGGTAGGTCGAAGTACGTATTTTCTTGGTACCCAATGCGTCACACACATTACGCAACAGCTTAGACGAGAAGTTGCGGCCCTGGTCCGTAAGCAGCCGTTCGGGCGCTCCCTTGTCCATCACGTACCCGTATAAAAATGCCTCCGTAATGGATGACGCCGACTGATCGGGCAAGGGCCAAGCCATTGGCCATCGCGAGAAATATTACACCCCTACCAACAGGAATTTGTTACCCCGGGCGGATGGGGGAAAGAGCCCAAGCATGTTTAGGGCCACCAGCTCGTTAACGCGCGTTACCTGGATCGATTGCAAGGAAGGAACATAACGCTGTCTCGGTGGCTTCCGACGAGCGCACTCGGGACAGGCTTTTGAATGTCCTTGGCGACGTCAGCCGTCATGCCGTGCCAAAAATAGTCTCGCTGTAACGTGAGCAAGGTTTTCTGCACGCCAAGATGTAACAACTTCTCGGCGTGCAGTACCCGAACCAATTCATACCGCAGCGCGACCGGGACCACAAGGCGCCAACGGCCCAGCAAATCATCCCTCCACATGAGCAACCCGTCCCAGAGGGCTGCTCTCGGAAAAGTGTCTGTAGACGAGTACCCCTGCGGCTTGCCCGCATAAATCCGCAACGAGGTGAGTGATTCGTCCAACAGTTGCTCGCGGACCCACACCGAACGCGGCAAGTTCAACACCCCGTCAGCCGGCCCTGGACAGGTCGGGTCCGCGAAATCCGCCGTCGCGGACATGACCAGCCGAAGGGGCTGAGAGGGGCGCGTGCACCGATTAGTACCAGAGGCGCACGCGCAAGAGGATACCTGAGGCAGGCGGGAGAGCGCGTCCGCATTACCATGACGAGAACCTTTACGGTACTGAATGTCAAACGAGAATTCCTGCAGCTGGCCAGAGGGCTGTTCGATTTTTAAGAATATTGCAAGGCGGCATGGTCCGTGCGTACCATGAATTTCCTGCCGTATAGGTACGGCAGATATTGACGAACGAAATGAACAATCGCCCACAATTCCCGACGGGTCACACAATAGCGGGTATCTGCCAACAAGAGAATGCGGCTCCCATACGCCACCACGCACTCGACGCCGTTATTACACTGGGACAGGACGGCGCCAATGCCCGTATCATTAGCGTCTGTGTCCAGAATAAAGGGCAATGAGAAATTGGGGTAATCAAGTGTCGGCGCGGTTGCCAATCGATTGCGAAGGTCGCGGAATGCCTTCTGCTCCTCCAGTCCCCACTTGAACCTCTGATTTTTCGCCGTGAGGAGGTGCAGCGGTCTAGCGATAGTGGCGAACCCGACAAACCGACGCACCTCCCCCACCGAGGTGGGGGCCGGCCAGTCCCGACGCACGACGTCTTATCCGGGTCCGTGGCCACACCGTCTGAGCTGACAATATGTCCCAAATAGCGCACAGAGCGTTGCAAGAGGTGGCACTTTTTGGGTTTGAACTTGAGATTCGCGGAACGCATTCTGCCGAAGACAGCCCGCAATCTCCGAAGGTGTTCCTCGAACGTACGACTGAACACAATGACGTCGTCTAAGTATATCAGGCATTCGTCCCATTGTAACCCGGTCAACACCAGTTCCATCAACTGCTGGAACGTGGCGGGAGCGGCGTTCAGTCGTCGAGGGGAAGTTGCCAAAACCCAGAGGAGAGATCGAGAGTAGAAAAGTATCGCACCCCTGACAAGGCATCGAGGGAGTCATCCATTCGCGGCAGAGGGTACGCGTCCGCCACTGAAACTTTATTAAGCTTCCGGAAATCAACACAGAAAAAGAGGCTTCCATCCTTTTTCTTCATGAGGACAACGGGAGCGCCCCATGGGCTATTCGACGGGGAGATAATGTCAGCGGCTAGCATGTCGTCCACCGCGCCGCGCACGTGGTCCCTCTCCGAGGGACTCAGCCGGTGTGGATTCATCCGTATAGGGCTAGCCCCCCCAGTATCAATGTGATGGGACAACAGCGAAGTGCGCCCCAGTTCGAAATCGTTTTTGCTAAAAACGTCGGAGTAGTCGGACAAAAGCGCCCGAAGCGCGTTCCTCTGGTGCGTGGCCAAAGACGAATTTTCCTGACATAACTCGGCGATCCAGCGATCGTCGGACGTTTCCGAAGGCTCAACCCCCGCCGCCAACCCTTGCTGGCGATCCCCATCGTGGACCGTAAACACGGTAGTGGCATGAGCCAGAACCGTGCCGGCCGCAACCAACACGCCCTCCGCCCCCCCGTTCAAAACGGGGGCTGACCTAGCCGAACAATCATCTGGGCCCCAACCAGCACTAGCCCCTTGGTAGCGGTGTTAGACGGGGACAGCAGCACGCCCGCCGCCGCGTCTATCCTGCGAAATTATTTACAATACCGCAACGGGACATGCATTTGTGAGCCCGGAGGAATTTCCACCGAGACATCTACAAGCGCCTGCACCGGAATGTCCGGCGCGGAACGGGTCAACAGAGACGGCAAAAAAATGTTTTTACGTCCCGCAGACAGATCAATGCAGCCCTGATCCACGAGGATCTTAACCGGCATTCGACCAAGAAAATCGGTACCCAACAGACAAGGCACTGCCAGTGACCTGGAAATCAAGACCGTCCCCGAAGCTGCCACATTCCCAATTAAAATGTGCGCTTCGACCTGACCCACAATGCCCATACTACCCCCATTGGCAGCAATACACGCATCGAAAGCTGGCCGCACGCGCGAAACGGGGATGGACAGGAGGTGGAATATGACATCGGAGATGATAGTGGCCGACGCGCCCGTATCCACCAATATCCACACGTCCACCCCTTGAATAGAGCCCGGCACCGTAGAAGACCCCGTCGCGGCCGCTATCACGCGACGAGCTAACTTTTTCCATTGGGTAACCGTACGAGGCGAACCGCCGACGGCCCCATCGGAGACACGGACATACGAATTATGCGCGGTCGAAGATGCATGAGGTGACAGAGCATGCCGGGTGTCTGATGCTTACCGACTTGCCTGGCTAGGGTCACAGCTCGACGATGATGGCTGCTGCAGCGGCGGGGATCCGGGAAGAGGCGGAAGGCGGGGACGACTCTGGCAGTCCCGCGCGAAGTGGCCCAGCCGGCCACATCGGAAGCACGCCATGCCGGCCCGCCGGTCGGCCCCTCCGACGTCCCGGAGCGGCGCCGATGAAGCGCCGGAACGTGCCGCAGTCCCCCTCCTCGGAACCCAGTGGCCCCGCCACGGCCGCGAGGTCATCGGTCCCCACGTCGTCCGGAGCGCGGACGACCCGTGACGGCGCCCATCCCGTAGGGTTGCCGTTCACGGCAGGGTCGCCCGTCCAAGCGGCCATCTGCGCAAGTTAAACTGGACGTCGAGGCGCTTGGCGGTCAACCGGGAAGTAAGCGGCTCATGGCCACACACCGGCATCGGGATGGCGAGGTCCTTAGACAACTCCAACATCTTGCCGAGTATAAGTGGTTCGAGCATATCGGGCTTTGCGTCCGGGTAGGCAGCCATCGCGAGCGCCACCAGGGCGCCACGGTAGGCGATGGGAGATTCCTCCGGCCCATGCTGCCGCTGCACGAACTTTCGGTGAGTATCGGACCGAGGCTCGTACACTTCAGCCATTTTGGCAAACACCTCCCGTAGCATCGCCTTCTTCTCAGCAGGAATGGAGCGGAACACCGCGAAAGAAACATCGTCAAGGAGCGTATTCAAGGCCTCCAACGCCTCCCCCTTCGTCCACCGAATGGAGCGAAAAGCGGACTCAAAGCGCCACGCGAAAGCGCTCCAGTCCCCTCCTGCGCTGAACTTTTTCAAGTTCGGCAAACGATGGCTGCGCCCCGCGCCGCTGCCCCCATCAGGTCCAACCCCCGCGCTGGCGTATCACGCGGTGCCATCAAAATGGTGGCTTCCCGCCGCGCGCCCGCGGACCCGCCCAAGATGGCGTCGTCCTGCCGCGTGGCCGCAATGGCGGGAAGCCCAGCAGAGGCCGCAATGGCGGTAGATTCCTGCCCGAGTGAATTTTCTCCACTCGGCAGCGCGCCATGCGGACATCCCGGCGCTGTCGTTGGCGCGATGAGCGTCACCAAGTTGAGCAGTACGGCACGCAGCGAGTCGATTTGCTCCGCCACGTGCCGCTAGCCGTTGTCAGCGCCCGGGGAAGAAGACGGCCCGGCCCCGGCGACCACCTCTTGCGCCCTAGCAGAGCCGCCCGTAGCCACCCCGTCCGGGCCCCACGCTCCTGGGACCGCCAGGTCCTGGGTGAGCTCGTCGTCGGAAGACAGCGTAGATGGAATTTTTTTCTTGAGATGCTTAGACATGTCAAAAACCACTTCTGACCCCAATTAAATAAATAAAACGGGTCGACAACAAGGGACTGTGTCTCCGTCTCTTTATTGCTTCGTTATGGACAGCTCGCGTTCTGCTCTCCCGGTCACTCCGCGGCACGTCGCAGAACTGACGTCCCGCTCCCGCGCCGCTCTCGCGCCGCTCTCGCGCTTCCCCCCCGCTCCCACGCACCACTGCCAGACGACGCACTGGGAGCCGTCTCCGCGTCGCCACGTGGCCGATGGCTCGTGGAGACTCCCGACGTGGCCCAGCTCCCACCAACTGACCCCGAGCCCCTTCCGGCTCCCCCTTATATCCCCTTTCCACGTCACCCAGACTCCACCCTTTGCCACACCCCTTAAGAACCTTCCAGATAATACCCCTCCCTTACCGCCCCCCGGCTCCGCCCTTAGACCCTGCCCCCGATGCTTCGTGGCGCCTGATTGGCTTAGGGGCTGGGGCGGCAAAACCCCACACGCTCGCATTACACAAGCACTATCCAAGCGCAGCCCTGCTCATCTTCCAAGACCGGACGAATTCCGGATAATTTGGCCATATGCTCGACTGTTTACTTAACTATTCAGCACTTAAGAGGCAAGGTTTGGTGGATTGCATTGCGATGTGCGAAATACTCACACACCCGTTGTTGCAAAGTGGCCAGGAGAATGCGTTCCAATGGTTTCCTGAACCTGTCTGTGCAGAGTGAGGACACTTAAATGCTATGCCCACATATGCGTGGTGGATGTTTTAAGGGTATTCAGGCTTCCTCTCGTATGCAAATTATAGAAATATAACCCCCCCAAACGTGCTCTTGCATAAAACTGCTGAAAATTGCTTTAAGACTAAATGAGGCTTTTCAAGATTAGCATTTTTATAAGTGTTATGTAACAGCTTCATATTTTAACATTCAACACAATTTGAGAGGACATATGCTTGTTTACACGAAAGCGTATACAATGGTGTTAACAGATCCACATACTCCCTTGAAGTTGCCTTCACCCCTTTGCCAGCTGTCACATGTTAAAAGGTAGCTGTGCAGCGATAGATGTGAAAGGCTTTTTGTAATTCTGGCCTTTGGAATGTGCATTCCTCTGTAGGCATTTGACACACATGTAAGCTGCCTCTGGTGGTTTAAACGCAGTGATTTGGTGATAAACAATACAATTTGGGTTTACATATGCAGTTTATCTCAAAACCTTTAACTGGAATATATCAAGACATGGCTAAGACAGAGTGTGTGTCTGGCTATACATGCATACATGTTTTGTTTCTAATCTCAGTAGTTTATTTAATGAAAACTTTTATAGGTTTTGTCGTTCATCATAATGTGGATAAGATTGAAGTTGGAATCTGAATATTTAAATGTTTACATGTTCATGATTACAAATGCATACTTTGTGTCGGTGATCTTCGATGAGCTTAGGGGCTCTCTGTAATAGCCGTAGCCTGAATATTCACTTTTTTGGATGGTGTAGCCATCCACAAACCTGAAATGTTGAAAATTAACTGCTTTCAATCATAAGGGTTGTCTGGAGCTTGCCTACAACTTCGTGCTTACCTCTCCTCTGTCGACTTACCTGTTTGTGCGTAGCCAAAAGTTTAAGTTGCTCTTGCTGAATAACCTCTCTGTAATGGATTTAGAAAACGTTATTTTTATTCCCTTTATAAAGCACTGGCTTTGTTTCCATGGGGAGTGTTTGATAAATGTGCTTCAATAAACATGCAAAAATGCCACAATAGTCTACAAAAGCTTTGAATTATGCTGTACCTTTCATGCATTTCGAAAGCTGCCATTTGCAATCATTTGCCATCTATTCGTATGCAATGAAATAGATTTCAAATGATTGCAAATGATTTGCAATCTATTTTCATTAGATAGATTGCAAATGATTGCAATCTATCAAATGAAAATGGGGTTTTGTGTACACAAAGCAACCATATCCAAGTAAACATGAAATGTTGGGCCAATGCTGAGTCATTGTTAGTCCAATGGTTTTAACCACATGCCAACATTACCCATGCATTTTGTCAAATAACTTGTTGTTTTTTACATGAATATAACAGCTAATTTGAATCGACATTTTAATGGAAACACAGTGTGATACAGCTTCGGTAATATAAGTGGTCAGTGTGGATGCCTATGTGACAGCTTAAATGGGATCAGGGTTCAATCCTTTTGACACTGGGTCATGTTTCGGGTTTATTGCCAAACACTGATGCACAGGATTTGTTAAATCTTATAGCAAACATAACTTAAAGGTCGATTTCTACTAAATAATATACGTATTACCGTAATATTGGTCAATGTACGGTGACCTAGAGATTTATTTTAAAAGATTTATTGTGTATTTTGTCGGCTCTTACCTTGTCTTGAGTAAAGAAAATTGGGTTCGATTGAGCAATCTTTGCATGTTAATGTGCTGTGTTAATTGCTTTTAACATATAGAGTGTTGAACGTAATTTTTTTTGTACCTTGAAATGTAATTATGAGGTTTGTACATTGAAGCAACACATACGTGCTTAGGATAGGTCCCTGTCATCGAGTTAACTTTGCACTATCAAGGCCTGTGGATTCATATCTGTCATTTAACTTTACTTCATCTCAAATTAGTACTGTTGTTGGTGTAATTGTTTTTAGAGAAAAAAAAATTCCCCTGAGTGAAGGCATCGTATATTGGTTTAGTTTGCACTCCATTTTGACAAAAAAAAGTGGTCATTGACGGTTATAAATGGAATTAATTTGCCATTTTGCAACTTTAATGAGACCAGTAAATACTGCCAGATTAAGTATTGAATATAACCATGGAAACTGTTATGCATGTGCCTTACAGACATCGTACTCTGACTGAAATTCAGAATTATGCTTGTTTTCACATTTGGTCTCATATAATATTGATGTAGGTAATGTAAACACGATCTTTAAATAAACAGTTTTCTCGTCTTGTTTATTCTGGAAATGCCATATGCCCTTGGGACTTTGTCTCTGTCCTAATTTTGACATGTGACTTTAAGGAGGGCAATTCGGGGCAGCTTGTATGTACTAAGACATCCATGTGTCACCTGTGATTTAGTATGTGCAGCTCCTAAATGAATCCCAGAACAGAAAATGCAATTTTAGAATGTGTAATCTTGTGATGGTGAAATTGTCCGGTGCTGTGTTGCAATTGTTATGCTACAACATCTCAACAGCATCAACATCTATGGGGCTTAATAAAAAAATAAACTGCGCGATACATAAAATGATGCAGGTTTGTGTAACTCTTCCTGCCTGCCATATGTTCTTTGCCCTGTACAATATGTTATTTATCAGTGTGTTCTCTGCAGTTGATCATTCAGGACATGAGAAGGCACCCTGTGGTTCAGACAGCAATTCTTCGCTGTTGGAAATGCCGACGGCCACTAATGGACTCAAGCAACTTGCTGAGCTCGCATGGAGAACAGCTGGTAACGACCACATGTATCCTAAAACCATGGTCCACAGTTGCATGTAAATACTGGCCAAGGCTATGGCCAAATCACAGTTACCGCATACTGATGTCTTAATGTTTGCCGGTTTCTAAAAATCTATGAACCATTAATTGTGCCGGATGATTTTACTTGGCAGTGTTTGTATTGAAACCGGCGCAAGGTCAGTTTTACCTCATTGGCAAATCTTTACAGAACCCCCGTGATTGTGAAGGCAAGTGCGAGAGAGAGGACGAAAGCTCCATCTGGTACATCAACCAAGAGAACGTCCCCTCCTGGCTGACGACAGAAATGGACAGGGTATCTACGCTTTATTCAAACTTTCCACACTTTAGGAAAGTAACCATGTTTGCGAGATATGCGCACACATTACAAAACATGTTAGTAAAGTCTTTTAAAATCATCCAACAAAACTCTTAACTCAAATAGACCACATTTTAATAAAGACCTTTAAGGGATATCTCTTTGTACTGATTGTTTTTATTTATATAATGTACTCACATGTGGCTTTCAAAAATATTCTATTTTAGATGTTTGTTATGAAGCAAACAATACCTTTGTCAAAAAACCACGATGAATCATTTATGCACTTCCCCGGTGTTTTTCACAACAAGCGTGCTGTATTCGCGGATAATGAAAATGCTGATTTACGTTTCATAACACTCACCGTGTTTACGTGGTAGAGGCAGCACTTAAACCATCGTTTATGTGCTTCTGCATAGAGCAAAATGTCCTGGTATTCCTCAGTAACATGATGAAATTGTATGAGGAAAAAAGTTATTGAAATGTAAATATTATGCATATATCTCATACCTGCACGTGTGCACTTCTGTAGAACACATACTGAATATGTGTTTTTTTAAGTTGATGACCATCCTTTTTATACATTACAGTCATAACTCACATGACCTCTGCGGCTGATGGTGGCAATTTTCAAAAGCTGCAGTGCGTTATGGAACGAGCTTTCGTGTACGAGAATAGCAGAGCCCTGCTGACAATTTATGCATTGTGACTATTTGTTTTCCATTCTGCCGGCTTGCAGGGTCAGTGGACAAAGGGTAAGCTTCATTGCCCACACTGCGGTGGCCGTTTGGGATCATTCAATTTTGTAATTCCCTCCAGATGCCTATGCGGTGAGTACATGGTCCCCGCTGTGCAAATCTGCAAGAGCCGAGTGGACTACGAAGTGACTTCCCCACCAAACTCAATCGACGCGCAGTCGAAGCCCGATTTCATTCGGAGGGACCTGTGCCCGGCTGTGAAGGACCCCTTAACCGAGCCACCACAGTCACTTCCCAGCAAAACGAGCTTGGAAGCCTGTTTACAGCGTTCTCTGTGCATGCCGCAGACTGAGCAGGGCAAGGCTGAGAGGTGCACAATCGAGAAGATTCTTCAGGCGTCGGTCCTGGCAACAGGACCTCCTCCCACACATGTCGTCAGAAGGCACAGGAAATGCTTCAGCTTGGACCTGAGAAACAGTGGCGGGAGTCCTCCTGCCGTTTACTCTCCCCTTGCTTACAGGCGGTCGCGGAGCGCGACGGCGGTCTGGGGTAAGAGGGAAATTGGGAGCTCTCCCTGCATGTCCAGCTTGCTGGCTCACTTTCACAGGGAGCCTGCTGATGGTGAACGATCGGCCATTCTGGAAGATGATCAGGAAAACACGCACACTCGGCGGACTCTGTCCTGCTCCGCCATGTGTGGCGTGACCGGCTCTCTCCGGAATCGGGCGCGGAACGATGACAATGACGGGATGACGCTCAGGAGGTCGGACGGAGCGGACGGGACTGTTGGGTCGGCATCAGGAGTGGCAGCACGGATGTTGTTCAGCGACAGCAGCAGTGGCTCTGGCAGCGAGTCTGATTGTGAAGATGAAGCACAGCCCTCTGTTGCCCTTGAGCGGCCACGGTTGCCCTTGGAGTTTCAACGGAATCGTGAATTCCTGGAGGCTGACGCGGAGGAACGTGTGCAGCCCGAGGTATTTGTTTTATCCTCTTGGAACGTTGTGCTTGTTCAGTGTTCACCCATGTAAAAACGATTCTTGCTTGCGTTAGCGAAAAATGTTAGCGTAATTTAATTAATGTAATGTGATTTATGTAGCTATAAATTTAGATGTAATACATTTTTATGACGTATTATTGAAAGTAACTAATGGGCAGTTCCACAAATTGGGCAAATACAATTTCAAATACAGTAGCATTAAAAAAATAATACATACAGATTGCTATGTAAATCATCTGTAGTTTTCGAAAATATGGATTATTTATGGGCTAAATCAATGGTCACTTGGTATTTGTAATGCGGTGATGATGAAGTCAATTTGTCCGAGTATGGCAAACACCGTAGTATTTTGGCCTAAACATTTTTCCCTTATCCGAAACACGCCGAGTGTCTCTCAGTTCCTTGATCTGTGCACGACTCATCTATTCAGACTCGCCTTGCCATAAAATCTAAAAAAAATTATAACAAAAAATTGTTCCTTTACTTTTACTTTTGAATACTTTTTATTTGCCACCCACCTTTCTGATACTATTCATTGCGCACGGTTGCACTTTATTTTGCTCCGTCAGTGTTAGCCGCTGACGTCGTGACGGGCTTCTGTTTTTATTCCTGTTGCTGTATGCCCCCCTGTACCGTTCCCGTTCCGTTGTAATGTGCACTGATGCCCTCTTTATTGAGGGCGATATTGGCACGTAAATAAAGATTTATTGATTAATTAAACATGCTATACCCCAGTAACAAAGCTGATTCATGATTACACTAATGATACCCCACACTTTTAAAGTGGTTTAAATGTGCATCTGAAATAATGGATCTCCACTGAGGACATTGCAATAAATTGCATGTGCTTTGCTTCCAGTTTGGTTGAGAATAGAGCAAAAACTACGTGAATGTTGATAATACGTTTTTTCCCTTTTTTCTGGCTACAACACAGGTGTTAAGATGTTAAAACACCAAACTGAAACCTTTTACAAAGAATCATGTGTGCATTAACCACAATGCTTGTGGTCAGAATGCAAACAAAAAACATACTCTGATAATATATGCATTGTCCTTGAAACTGATTGGTCCACACCAGAGACAACTTTCTTTTTTAGCCTAGTCTCAAAACGTAGCTGCTCACCCCGAGCTCTCATTACTCTGATAGTGCTTGTCTTTGTGCTGTACACCTTTTGGCGTCCTCTGGTCTAACACTGTTTGAGATGAGGCTCAAAAGAAAGCTGTCTCTGGTGTGGACCAATCAGTTTCAAGGACAATGCATATATTATCAGAGTATGTTTTTTGTTTGCATTCTGACCACAAGCATTGTGGTTAATGCAGGCATGATTCCTTGTAAAAGGTTTCAGTTTGGTGTTTAACATCTTAACACCTGTTTTGTTGCCAGAAAAAAGGGGAAAAACCTATTATATTATGGTACTGGCAAAGGAGGTCCCATGATCTACGTGAATGTTGTTGTACTTACAGTGTATGCACGGCATTAGAATATATGGCACTGAGGGGACATTGCCATCTGTAACATGCTCCATGCAGGAGAGAAGTCGCATGAAGAGAGTTGGAAGAAATCGGCGCAAAGGAGATCGATGGTTGCAGAAAAATCAGGATACGGACAGAGGAAAGGTCAGATTCCTACACGGCTCGGTGGGATTACAGCTCATGGTTAGGCATGTAACCATCTGTCCATTCATTGATTCATCATTTGAAACATATTTTCACGTTCACTGTACGTGTGTCAAGTTGTGAGTTTAAGATTACGATATTTACGGGCACGTACAAATATTCCCTTGGTACGAATGAAACATGTCTAACAAAGCAATCAAGGCAGACAATACAATCAAGACAAACATTCTTGAATCAATTTGCGACGTTGCATTGCCGTTTTGGTGGAGGGTGAATCATCAATGCATGCCCAATGGCTATAGTCCTTTGAATTAAAGCAGTACAACTCTTGAATGAATTCATCAGGAGGATGTTTAAACTTTCACAAAGGTGGATGTGAAAACACAAAGTAATGCAAATCCACTGTTAGAAGTCACATGGTGCGATATCTCTTAAGCAATGATAATTGAGAATAGGGCAGCTAAAACGATAACACTTGACCTGCAGACGTGTACACAGAGCAGTGCAGCGTGAACTAACTTGCTGTTTTAAGTGTGGCCTAAAGCTGTGTACATAATGGTGCCATTCAAGTCGCCATGAATTGGTTTTATAATTGTCCACCCCAAGATAAATTGAAAGTGGATTCAGGATAATTGATTTCTTATCTAACTGTAGCCTTAGTGGCTGTAACCATCATGACCTTTCAGGTCGCGGCTGAAAATCACTGGCATTGCATGCGCTCGGTAGCACAGTGGTGTCCGTGCGTTAGCGAGAGAGTGATCCGA
Organism: Entosphenus tridentatus; assembly: GCA_014621495.2. NCBI lineage: Eukaryota > Metazoa > Chordata > Hyperoartia > Petromyzontiformes > Petromyzontidae > Entosphenus > Entosphenus tridentatus. The sequence continues at coordinate 11,728,613 of CM025621.2, read as the reverse complement.
AGTGTTTTCTCTAAAGTATTATTGTGATCA
>CM025621.2:11708305-11728573 GCA_014621495.2 Entosphenus tridentatus | reverse complement strand
GTCATTCTCGCCATTGTTTGTTTATTTCCTTGTTTCTCTTTTACTGCAGCTACCACAGTCATTGTTCTCATTAATCTAACCCCTCAATACATCTGCCGATATCAACGACTCTTTCGACTAGATCGAATGTTTATTCTCGTCCGCACACACCATGTTAATTTGCCATATCGTCGGACGTAACAATTCTCTTCCCACTTCTTTCCGCGTGCCGCTGGACTATTGAACGTACTCCTGTCAACTATTTCCCCACGTTGCAATAACCACGCTCAATGTGTTTGTTTTCTGCCACGCTATCACAAGTACTCATTCTTGCCGACCTTTGGACCTCTGCTCAGCAACTGCGATAAACGAAACCAGTTTGCTTATATCTTAATGCACTAATGGGGGCCACGTTTTACTCTCAAGGACTTGATTGATTGAATGGCCTTAATGGGAGTAGGCAGCAGCGCTGAACTGGATAGGCTTTGTCAGCTGTTGTGCTGACTCGATTTGAAACCTAAATGGAAGCAGTCATGATTAATCCACATCGTATGTACATTAACATGTGTTGATAAGCACACTACACCAATGTGCAAAACACACATGTTCAGCATTACGTTATACATATTGTGCAACATGGAAGAATGTAATGTTATACTGCTTGAACTTAGGTAGCATTATAATATGGCCATATCTCAAAACAGTGTGCTTTTAGCTGATATTCTTTTATAGTAATAGTGGGGTGGTGGCGCTTTGGTTAGCTCACTGCGCTGTGAAACCGATAACCACGCTGATCAGTGTGGGTTGGTGTTGGGAGCACTCAAGACCAGGTCTGATATCACTCGCGACTGATGGTAGCTGTGACTAGAAATCAAACTGGAGTTCAGTGTACTAACCAGTGCGTTGCCACTCCACTGCACTATCAATTAACAAATATGTAGAACATAAGCATGATTAAGTGGACAATATGTCTCCTTCGTATATCCGTCTCTTCGCATAACAAATACTAAAATATCTTATACAACCCATCAGCCGCACGGCCTTCTGGAAGTGCATAATATCAGCATCGTTGTTTCAAATACAAGCAATATGCTGGACCATTTTCGACATGCATTGTCTCATGAGCAGTTAGGCTTGCTTGAATAAATGCAATTAAACGGCCGGTCTTACAAGCAAGGGCCCTTTTTTTACGATGTGGTTCCTATTTTTATGCAACATTATATAATACAGTAAATAACTAAAAATAATCGTGAGCGTCGTGGAGTATATAAATAACATAAATTAGCAGACAATATATGTCCCTTTCATACATCTGTCTCTCCACTTAAATATTTAAAGGATTCTTTATGCGACCCATCAGACACACAGCCTTTTGGAAGTGCATAATTTCAGCAGCACAGGGTGATCGATTATTGATACCCCTCTCATCCATAATGCACCTCTTACTTCTAAACACAGAATTGAACATTGTGAAAGTGATGGCTGCTTACCTTGCATAGGAGAGTGGTAAAAGATGTAATGATTGTATTGAGATTTATGGGAGACGTGTGAAGTCTTTGAAATAAGATGCTGTTTTCCATCTAATTTCTCCCTATTATTTTGATCCGAGGTACATTCAAGCAGCATAGCATTACGTTTCTTCGACACTGCATAAGCTTTCCAAATGTAATGTAATGTTGTCATTCACCGCTGGCTTTCAAGCCACCTTGCCCAGGCGCGTCCCCACATGTTGCGCAATGACCGCCGCGCCCGCTGCACGCACGGCGCTTCCCGTCTCCCAGCGTGCCCAACGCGACGGGGACACGGCGGAGGAGAGCGAAGGCGACGCCGAGATGGAGGGTCACACGTGCGCCGTCTGCCTGGACGTCTACTGCAGCCCCTACCTGTGCCACCCGTGCCGCCACGTGTTCTGCGAGACGTGCCTCCGCAGCCTGGCGCGCGACAACCCGGGCAGCACGCCGTGCCCCCTCTGCCGCGTCCTCATCCGCCGCGTCACCTACCAGCCGGGTAACGGCGACCATAGGGACAGCTTGATTTGCCCTCTGGGCGATTCGATGCGTCGTCACGATTCGAGGTCGTGAACTTCAATGGTAGATTGTGTCCGGAGATTTTGCATCCTTTGTGTATGCGGACACAGCAGTGCTTGACTTGACATACTCCACTGTAGATGCTTGCTAGCTGCATTTTCCCCAACAGCCGTTACGGCTGTATATTGCTGAAAGTTGGCACAGTGGGAAGCACAGTTGGTGCATCTGCCAGTCATCCAAGTCAATCCTTGGCACCTGGGTCTGTTCCTTGACCTCTTGCTAGCGGGCCTTCGGCACTTCACGTGGCCTCAAAGTGCACCTAGCCTGGCACAAGTGTCGTGGTGACGTCACTGCCACTTAGTGGTGAACGTTGGTTGTTGAATGTCTGTATGCATGCCTATCTATCTATGTACTATATATAGGCAGTCTGATGAAGAGTTGTAATGTTTCATGCTTACCTCCATAGATCCTTGCTAACAGCACTTTTCCTGTGAGGCTAATCAGGGGCTGTTGTTGTGCGTGTGTGTGTGGTCCGTACGATAGTGTAGCGGTTGGCACACTGCGCTACAAACCCAGGGACCCGAGTTTGATTGCTACTCACAATCAACACCAGCGACGATTATCTGAACCGGTCCTGGGCCTTCCCTAGGTCGGCTCAGCCTCATATGAGCACCTGGTGTGGTGTATGAACATCACAACTCGGGAGACAAAGGCGGCCGGGCGTGGTGCTGGCCACCCACCCTCTCGTGTGCTGCCCCGGACTTCATAGGTGCTTGCAAATGGCACTTTTCCCACCAGTCTGTTAAGGCTACATGGGGGATCTTTGTCTTTGTATGGTCTGTGCAGCCCTCGACGATGCGGCAAAGCTACTGTTCCCGCGAGCGTATGTGGCACGCAAGCGCTCTGACCTGAGGCTGCACGGGCCAGACTGGCCCCTCCCGGGAAGGCAGGGGGGACTGCGCACGATCATGGCCTCGCTGAGAGGTACGGCACTGTCGCACAGCCCACGCCAGCCTTGTGCGATGGATCTGCACACATCACGCAGGGCATGCGGTGGTTCTTTAGTTAAGATTTCAGCCCACGAGAGGGGCAGATAGAGAGCTAAATGACGCAGTGGATGAGCCCTTGTTGGCACCTCGCAGTTGTTTGTTCAGTAAATAAATGATCAGTCGTAGTTTTGGGAGATGTTCACGGATTGAAGGTTCCATATTTATTAGGCATGTAACACTGCCTTGATTCTTGTGCTCACGATACGTCATTCAAATAATGTATGAGAGAACGAAACAGCACCGACAAAATCGAATGCATGGAACTGGCTAATACTGGAGAGGACATCATTCTTCAAACGAAACAGAACAATTTGAGAGTGAAAACTAAACAGTACCAATGATTTATAAAGTAGTACATTATTGATTCGAATTGTGACCCCGCACAGTGAGAATTCAATTAATATTTCTCTGACCATAAAGACTTGAGCAACAGTGGTTACCTTGGGACAGATACAGATTATTTTTCTTTGCTGTTTAATTTTGGTGAATTTTACAATCTTGAGATTTCATTACGGGACACAAGCAGTGCCACTGTACGTGTATTTCTGCATATTTTACGTGAGACACAACTCGTTATATCAAAGCTCAATTTGAGTCTCTCTTCCACGCATTACATCCGACAGGTCCTCGTGCGCGATTATGCGCTCGTCCACGTGTGTGCGAGATGTGTCCTGTCGATTTGACGACAAAGCTTACCTTTGTTTACCGATGGAAATTTTCCGTTTCAAAAAGCAATTATGTATGAATTTACTTCAAAGCTTCGACTAAACTCTTTCATTCAGCTCGACTGAATGGAAATATTTATAGCATACTAAGGCCGAGGTAGAACTGAGCTCGGTGTAAGCTCATAAACTAGTAGAACATAGCTTTGCGCATTACAGGTAATTTTGGCATACTTTTACAAATGAAAAAAAAATGCCCACCCTGATAATTACTGCCCGTGGGTTGTGTGCGTCAATATTTGCATTATTTGTCAATAGTGTTGCATTCGAAGGGAAAGACATTACCTCCTATCCATGTCAAATGAGATCCTATTTCCCAGCAGTTACTTTTGCTTTGATCTGTATAGTGGGGCATGCATACGCCAGGCAAAATGAGCTTTCTAATGGAACATTGGTTCACTTAATGGTTAGATTCGCCTTTAATAGCCGTACACCATCCGGAATATATTCCCTTGAACGAAAGTCTGTGTCTTGTGGACTGCAGTAATTTCATACTCGCCGTTTTGATCATGTAGTCCATTACAGGAGCATTTTGCAGCAGCGCATTCAGTCCCGTTGTAATTATAACCAGTGCTTTGTTGCACCGTAGCATAGGAGTGTAATGTGCGTCAGCTTTTAGCATTCGCAATGCAATGTCAAGTGAAAGCGACAGATCTAACCTAACATTGCACAACGTTGTTTGTGTAATGGCTTAGCTGATGAACAGACTCGCGGAACTACTAAATGGCGAGTGGCTCAGACGCTAACGTTATTACTTGCGTGCGCAATAACCCAGAGCATGACAGTAATAGATTCGGAGTAACAATCTAATCTCGTTTGCAAAAGTTTTTAGCAGTCACCTGTAAACGCCTATAATTTAAATGTCGAAGACTATGGATGGTTTTATTAAGTTATCACTACTTGTCATTGCTGTGATACGGATGTGAAAATTCTGGAACGAAACTGCCGCTGTCCTGGGTCACTGTCTCAAGCCAGGCGGTGTCTGAATGAATTAGTTAGCCCGAAAACAACAGGGTGAGACGTGGCAAGACACGGCAGTGGTGCCAACGACTGTGAGAGCTCATCTTGTCGGCTAGGAGCATTAGCCTCCTGACTTGCGATTTGCTCGTCACGGGGAAACCGAGAGAGAATCTTACCGTGACCCTTATTCCTGAGTGGCATTTTTCATCCGGAATGGAGATTATAGCGGGAAAAACGATTGGGCTGCAAACGGATTATCGTGATCCTGGGCGTAAATCTCAATAAATGACAGGGCAATGAACGGAGCACACGCTGTAATACTGTGTTTTGTGTTTTTTTTGCGTGCGTTTTAAAGATGCAAAGCTGCCATTAAGAAACAGCCGACATGGGCTTTTCTGATTTTGTGTGATTCCGGTTCGTTGATTAGAGAACGCTGCGAACCCCAAGCAACAAGCAGCTCTATGTTGCACGTAGAAAAGTATGTAAATGTTTTGCAACCCCTCGTGATTTGATAAATTATTGCGATTCATGGTCAGTTTTGAAATTCATATTGCGATATACCCAAAGGGTACTGAAAAACAATGCAATACAAACAAATACAAATGATCGTTTCTGACATGCATGCGGCATTAGCATAAAACGTGTGCAGATCATTAGCATAAATGTTGCATTAGCATATCATTTGCACAAATCATAAATAATTGATGCTCTTACGTATCATTCGGTGCATGTCATGAGTGTAAGAATAAGCTTTAGTCTATGAATTGATCTGTGGGGTACATGTCTTATGCAAACGAGACGAGAAAAAAAAAGACATTCTAGAATGGAATTGTGACCCCGAATCGTGACGGTTCATCAAATCGCGCAAGGCAGGAATTGTTTCCGCGCCTCTCGTGGCGGCAGCTCGGGGGGATACCCCGCAGCGCCACGACGCCGCCCGTGTGCAACCGCCTGACAGCGCTAATCGTGGACAACCTTCCGAGTTGCAGGAGCTAGCGGGCGTCCCGGCACGCAGCTGCGCTGGCACCTCCCGCACGCCTTCCGCCTGGACGAGGATGAGGAGCAGAGCCGAGGCTGGCTGGACATGGACCGCATCATCATCTACGTCTATTCCATCAATTGGCTCATTGGCTTCGTCACCTTCTGCTGCTTTTGCTACCTGCTCTTCACCTCCATATTCTAGGGGCAGGCAACGGTGGGGGGGGGGGGCCCCTTTGACCCCCCCCCCCCACCCCACCGTGAGCCGTACCCGCCCCCCAGGTTTATTTTGTGCAGCTACGTGAGACCTAATACTTTGAAACGGCCCCGAAAACAATGCTTGTCATCTTGCAAGCATCTTGGCCGCACAAATCGGGTACTAAAAGGGGGAATATATTTCGATTTAAAGCTTTCGTGACTGCAGGGATTCATCTTCTTGGTTCTTTCGGTAAAGTCACGTAGAAGGGAAATAATAAAATAAATAAATAAAAATGCATTACTATTTTATTATTTCCCTTCTACGTGACTTTACCGAAAGAACCAAGAAGAGGGAATATATTATTCGACCTGGAAACACTGTGTTTCTGATTTTAGCACGTGTCGACAGTCGGTCGACACGCGCATTATTTTAACGCATCTTTATGAGATAACGCTAAGGTGTGCGTTCACGTGCGGCCTGCCAAAAAATATTTTGAAAGTCCTAAATCGCTTCCTGCATTGAGTAAAAGGTTTTCCATGCCGGTTTTGCGGGGTGGATCTTGGTGGCCGGTTCTGGGCGCGTTTGCGACTCGTGTACCTGTGGCAGGTAGGAGCTTCGTGGCCTTAAGTTCTGAGGGAGCATTGTGTGGAGGCTTGCGTGAGTCATGGGCATTCATGGTTTCGGGTGGTTGAAGATGACAGCCTTCTCGTGGCCTACTCCGTTTTGTGGAGTAATGGTCATGCTGCTGCGGTATTCTTCCCGTGTGTTTTAGCTGGAAGATTTTGTTCATTTTAATATGATTATGCTTGAGCCTATTCAAATGAAATTTAAACAAACAAAAAAACATTAACTCAAACTGAACTCTTTTTTAATTTACCAGGTAAAGCCCACTCAGCTATACAGCTCTTTTTCAAAAGCGACTTGTCCACAACTGATAGCTGAACGAACTGGCTTATATCATGTGGAAATTTATAGGAGCCAAATACTCTAAATGCATGTTTCTAAATATTGAGGGAAAAACCGGAAGACCTGGAGAAAATCCACGTGACCACAGGGAAAACATGCAAATTCCAAATATACAGGCATCAGGGTCGGGATCGAATGCACGACCTCTTTCATACCAGGCGAGGTAGTTAATATCTCACCATCGTAGCACCATTATCTTGTAGATACATTTCAAGGCGATGTCCCAGACTTGCAAACACTTCACTCACCGGTGACTTTTGAGTGTGCAGCTTCATTCATGAGAAAAAAAATTGAATTAAAATTGAAGACTGGTATAACAGTCCCATAATGGCACACGTAACCTTAGCTTTAGAGTCTATTTTCTCATTAATGAAGTTCAAGAGTCGTGCTGGACACCCCAGAACACAGCCTAGGTACATATCTACAAGATCTTTGTTATTTGGATTACGTAAAGGATTACGTAAAGGACTATGTGATACAACCGTGCAGTTTTGGTGAAGCATATTAGCTGTTAACACGCCTTATTTACAAATATAAACATAGTGATTACTTATGCGGTAGGCTTTTATTATTAAGATAGGGCTTATGCGCACAGCATGTCTGAAGGGTGGTTTGGATTTGTCCGTGACACACGCAGTCCCTGCATCTGGGTAAGCATGGATTGTCCCCGAGAAAAATCATACAGAGCACATTCAGTCGTCGAGTTCTCCAGTCCACAGCACAATGTTTGCTTGTGACCTCTTGTTTACAAAACATAGGGAGTGAAGTCTGCAGTCACAATTTCAACTTATATATGCATGGATATGGTGGCAGTTGTTGAGTTGCATTGTTTAACCCAGCCATGGGATGTTTTGTACTTTGGCTTGCAGTTTAGTTGCAATATATTGAAATGTATATTTTTTATATTTAGTTCGTATTGAGGGTGAATATAAATATATACACAGTAAAATAGACTTATTTTACAATTATTTGCTGCAGAATGCCCTAATGATAAACCTTTTCTTGCTCAGCAGTTGTCCACCGCACAAAGTGTGCAACGAACAATTATGATCCGCGTAATTTCTTAATTCACAAATTGCAGGTGGTTTTCAAATTTAAGTGGTTAAGCGTCCAATTTATGGAAGCTCTAAGTACATAGATAACGCCCTTCAACTGGAACCTCCGATTCCATGAAATCTATAGCAGGAGTTATATTTGGTTCAATAAGCCCTTTGGACCACACTGAGACGGGGAATATGTAAGGGTGGCTGCTGATGCGGTTGTCTGGCTTGACCACCTGAATGTGAAATTGTAGTCGTTGCTCGGCATCTACGTCATCAGCCATTCCAGAGGTCGGCGACTCGAATAACAAGAAGAGCCATTTCGAATTTTCTAAGAAAAATTCTATATTTTAAGAGGCCGCAATGCACGTGAATCCGAGACAACCCCGAATAAATATCGTTACGAAGCAGTGCGTAATAAGCCGCGGGTTGCCGACCCCTGCCCATGATAAACTGGGCTTTCCATGGTAAACTGGACTCCCATGGTCAGGCATCGGCAACCAAAATAACAAGAAGAGACATTTTGTTCGAATTTGGTATATATAACAAAAACAAAAAACTCATTGTTTCAAGAGCCGCAATGCGGTCCTTAAAGAGCCGCATGTTGCCGACCCCTGAGCCATACGAAAAAAGAGAGGGGTGGCCAAAACTGTCTGTTGAAAACAACTGCAATGAGCCCGCACAGGAGGGCCCTCTCTTGGCGATGCCACACAACAAAAGTGGAGGGAAAGGCAAGTTGGGGAAAGATGGACAAACAAGGTGGATAGATGCAGCGGTACAAGGTCAAGAAGAGAAAAGGATTGAGAGTGAACGAATCGTTGATGCTGGCTAAAGAAAGAATAATGGGAATTTGTTTGGCCCCATCCTTGCTAATGAGCTGAAGGAAGGGACAGATATTTGTGGTTTATCTATAAAATGCCTCAAATAACGAAACGAAGCGCACATGCCTTGCAAGTGGATACAACAAAGCTGATAGTACCCTTTATTTTTTAGTGGACTTGGAACGGCCTGCGAATGAATAGCTGATATAACGAGCTCATAATGGAAATAGACGCTTCGAAGTCCTGTTATGTTTTTTTGTGTGTTTACACACTCCAGATAAATAATCCACCCATGTGGGTCAACTGCATCATCTCAATATAGCCCTGCATAGGCAGCATTGGGTGCGTCAACAAGGCAACGTGGTGCGTAGCTTGTGTGTTTAAGTGTGCGTAGCGGGTAGAACAGGCTCGTGGAGGACGCTGCTACTGGGCAGATGGAGGCAGTCGTCCTCCAGCAACAACGGAGGGCAGAGGAGCGACGCTCACAACAACGGGCGAAGTGCCGGGCGACTAAAACACAGCAAGTTGGCACAGTAGGGGGCACAGGTGGTGCATCTGCCATCGTCAAACCATGAGATACGGCGACGGCTTTGGGAGAGATCTTCATGCAACAGTGAATAGATACGGCTGCTGATGATGATGTTGAGACGCATTGTTTTGTCGAAGCAACCTCGGGTGATTTTTTTTCTCTTTTTCTGAGTGTCATCAGCAAGTTAAACATGCTGCCGAGTTGCCATATGACGATGCCTGATGGTTCTACATTTTATTTAATATTTTTGCTTACGAAGCGGATACTTGTCTGTTATTTTATGACTTGCAAACCACCGTGACGCCACGTAATTATTTTACGCGTATATTGATTTTGGTATATTCGGTAGAGGGTCTGGCAGCAGTTGCAAAGAGTGCTTTAGTACCATTAGGTTGCGTGTATGGTTTACTTTCAGTAAGTACATAAGTGTTTTATGGCACCATTTTAGTCGGCGTGTAATGATTTAACCAGCCTCCAAATTTGATGAATTGGTATCATTTGGGAGCATCATTCAGTCCGTGGATCGATTATTTTTGTTCTATCGTTTGTATTTTGCCTCATCTCGACTGTCTTGTGTTTTGTGTATTGTCAGTTCCTAAAGGTAACATTGCATACATTTCGGCACAAATGGTACATTATTCTTGCGCACACATTTCAATAAATGTACGGTATCTTTTAAAAGTAGGAATATATTTTTAAGTGATTGAATTGTCCACGTTTACCATTGACACTACACAGGTTATCCAGTGTTTGTTGCTACGATTCGATGTTTACTGCAATCAGCTACGCACATTTATTCCGTGCCATCATGCCACCGTTATCGGATAATTTTATCTCGTGAAAGCTTTCACGGCAAATTCATGTTGCCAGTACCAAATTTCTGTTGTGAATACGCGCCATTTCCAGAAATGTTCGACTATAATTTCTGCTGTAAAGGCATCGCTAATGATGAACGTCGTAGCCATTATTGTTTCTGTTTTGTGCTGTGTGCACCAATGCTAACACCAATCCGTATTTGTTTTTTTGTCCCCATAGTATTACGCCTTGGGCAGTACATATACACATGTCGTTTTCTTAGTAATACGTTTACAAAACTGCCACCCTTTGCAAACAACTTGCAGTTGCATGATATAGTAAAATAAACACTTTGCTTTCAAAAACAACACGTCTAAGTGTGACGTTTTTGGCCGCTTTGGGAAATTAAGGACCCCCCCCCCTCCCACGCTAAAGTGTGGTGCTGTACCTTAAGCGACCTCCATTCGCTTTCATAGAGACCAATTAAAGGAAGACCATTCACTTTAATTGAGGTCTATTTAGATGATATCCCACGGGTTCTATCGCAATGAAGCGTCCTCCACTGCATTACGCTCGGCATTGCGTTAACCCTTTGCCTAGCTTCAAGGTTTAGGTCGTTGCAGTTTTATTACGAAAGGTGCAAGAGAAAAAACCAATACGGAGCGATAGCACTGCTGTGTAAGATGTCATTAATTTGATTTACGTGTTAAACATATTGGTTGTTAACGTGAGCACTGACAAACTGGTGGGGGGGGGGCTGATAAGTGGGCAAGTAAACGTGGAGAGATCGATGCTTGGAATTACGCAGAGGACAAGGGGAGAAAGAAGCACGTGGATCGTGGAGCGCTGATTTCGGCGTCATGTCGACTGTTAAGGGAGGTAAAGTGGCTTTTGGCAGGAACCGTTATGGTCAGCAGGCATGATGACCGATAGGCGAGACTTGTTGACGGAAGCCGAAGGAGATGGCACCGGAGAAGGCAACCAGTGGAGGTGGGAGCGATGCAAGGCCGTAACCATGGAGTCAAAATTTGGCGGGACCAAATCTTCCAGGGGGTCTGGGAATCACCCCCAGAGAAAAATCTAAATTTGAAAAAAAATTCCTGCTTAAAACTTTTTTTAAAATGAACACATAGGATGGAATTTATTTATTTATTACAATAATGTCTAATTGTGTATTGTATTACATTGTTCTGTCTTTTTTTTTACCTTTTCTTGTTTCATTGTATGTAATGGCAGAGATTAGGGATTAATACAGTACAACCATAACCACAATCATATAAACAGAAATCTATAGCAATATATTGGCGGGAAAATTTTGAGCATATTTGAATTTTGGGGGGGATATGTGTGTGTCCCCCCAATATATATTATAATTACGGCCTTGGAGCGATGAGATGATGATGATGAGACGCCGCGGGTGCGAGATCTCACCGTGCCTGGAGGGTGCGTGGATTCGATACCGACCCTGACGATGCCTGTTGTGTATTCAGGGTGTGCATGTTCTTCTACGTGGGGGCGTGGTGTTGCCCTCCACATGTTTAGAAATTACGTGCGTTGAGATGATTCAGCTGCTACTGTAAATTCCCACGTGTGATGGTATAATGTAAGTCACCTCGATGAGCTATCATCACGGTATGGCCAGGTCGCCTCCGAAAAATAGCTAACAGCTCAGTGGGGCTTGATCTGGTCAAATGAAATAGTTTCTAGAGATGAGTCCATGTGCAGACGTGAGACGGACTGTGCCATCGCACAACCATCACAGATGGTGACCACATGGATTAGAGCTTGTGGCTCGCGATGATGTAAGGCGGTATTAACTGGGCGATGGTGTGTGTGTGTTTAGTGTTGGCTACGCACCCTCTTGTGTGCCCTGCCGACGTTAATAGGTGCTCGTTAACTACACTTGCTCCAGCAGTCTGTTAAGGCTATATGGGGGATCTTTGTCTAATGTTGGCCACCCACCCCCTCGTGTGCTGCGCCGGCCTGTATAGGCGCTCGCTAACAGCACTTGCCCCAACAGTCTGTTAAGGCTATACGTTGGATCTTTATATGTGCATCGATGTCGACCGTTGATGTATCCAAGAGCGTGAATCGCTACCTGAGATTTGGGCAGATAACTGTGGTGTGCGTGGATTCTTGAACGGTAGCTATGAACCCACGACGGACCAGATATTTCACTCGTTGGTTTCGCCAGAAGTGGGCATAACTTTAGCGGTTCCAGATTCTTTATAAACTATAAGCCCTTTTTTATTTTACCAGGTAAGGCCCGCTGAGCTATGTAGCTCTTTTTCAGAAACCACCTGGCCACAAATGATGGCTCAACGAAGTGGCTTATCATGTGGAAATATATAGCAGAAAAAATCTCTAAACGCGTGTTTCTAAACATGGCAAAAAAACGGAGGATTCTGGAGAAAAATCCACACGACCACGGGGAGAACATGCAAATTCCAAATATACAGGCACCGTCAGGTTTAGGATCGAACCCACGACCTCCTGTACAGCATGCGAGTTGGTTAACATCTCCCCACCGTGGTGCCAAGGATGGGGTGGGGAAGTGAAACTCCCATCACCTGACCGCAGGGGCGGTTTCTTCATTAGGGCGATTGGGCGACGCACCACCAAAGTGTGAAAGGGACTTTTTTAATCACATTCACAATCTCATTCAACCACAGAGTTACGCGAGCCGTCACTGTGCATCCTCTGGATATCGTCCAATCAGTGTCATGTCACGTTCTGTGGAGTACCGCCTCTTTTTGGGCGATTTCACTCTGGCTGAGAATCGCCCAGAGTGTTCCCATAGACTTACATTCAAAGATGTTTTTTTTTCTAACGGCAGGCGCTGTAATGCATTCTCTATGGCTTCCGGAAGGGCTCGCACTAACGTGCTTACGTCATCATACGTATGACGTATCCTTAACTTGTGCAGCGATTGGTGGGAACAAACATACACTATTAAAAATCTTTAAGATTAAGTGACAGATAAAATTTGAAAACAATTTTGAATTTGAACAACAAGAAAAAATGAAACACTACTTTAATATCTTTATCAAATGTGATTATAAAAATAAAAAAGAGAACGAGAGCGAGAGAGACTGTTGGGACATCTCGCGAGTTGAGGCCAGTTGAACTTCAACAACGTCATGGCGAACGCAGTTAATTCTATCGTGTCATTAAAAGAAATACCATTCAGCCGTCGTAGTAATCAGGGTAAATTGTCTATTAAAGAGTTAGGGCCACCAAGACCAAATTTAAAAATAAAACAAGTATCTACAAAGGTAAGCAGTGTATTAAGCGAGTAATGTGATGTAAGCAGTGTAATAATAGTGAGTATAGAAACAAACAAGGAGATGTATTGTAAGAGTCACATTTTTCATTAATATTAAAGTAGTGAAGTTGTCTTTACATGCTTAAGCTGTTAATTTATCCATTGCATGGGTGGACCTTATCCTTATCAATCATCCAAACATTTGCCCCCCCTGAGAGATTTTGCAGGAGCCGCCACTGCCTGACCGCCATGCCACGGTTAGCATGCCTTATGTGGCCAACAACAGGGTATTTCGCGATAACCACCGGAAATCAGTGGGGTTATGTAATTCACCTGTATCGGCCATATAAATACATCGGTATTACAAAAGTTCCACGACCTTAGGTGGTACCGATTTCCGCTCTGGCTCGTGGACGACACGGCGGGGAGAGAAGACGCTCACGAATGAACGATTTCAGGGAGGGAGGACAAACAGACGCTACCACTAATAGCCCACAAACCTCTGCCTGAACATATGGCACGGATCCCTCGTTTAGCTGGGTGTCTGTTAAAAGCACCGGATACTCTCTTTCAAAACGAGTAGCTGCGTTTCTAATTTGAATCGGAAAACGTTGCTTCCTCCAGGTGGGCATGGAATGGTTGTATACGAACGGATTCCTGAATCTATGCGTATTGAGCATTGGGTGTTTTCTCTTGTTGTTCCCGTTTCCTCCCATCTCAATTAAATACATTAATTGATTTTAATGCAATATATTCCAATGTACCTCCTTTCATACTGTGTTATAAAAAAAAAGTAACATGTTTTGCTGGCTGGCTGGTGGGAGAGACGGATGGACTTGTGCATTGCTGGTCAAATACGAATTAGTAACTCAGCTTATTGTAGAGTATATTTAGTATACTGATGATACTATGTAGTTTATACTTTAGTTGTTTACGTGGTGGTTTTAGTTACTGCAGCTACATACTATTAACACTCCTTCCCTTTATTAATGCTACCCCTATCCCCTCCCTTTGATGCTGCTAATCCTGCATAATGCACGGGCATAAGTAGTACTAATCACATACCTGCATTTACCATATCCCCTCCCTTTGTGCTGCTATTCCTGCATAATGCACGGGCATAAGTGGTACTGATCGCATACCTGCATTTCCCATGGGTATGCTAGATTCCTCTTTATATGCGAATTCCTTTGTCGGGGCGCTCTTCCCCTTCCAACCCAGCTTATATATACGCTGCCAAGCCTGGTGGTGTTCATTCAGACGCTGTCTTTCTGACAGACCTGTTCTTCACCTGAGGACGGCTGCTTGCGTTGTGGCCGAAACGTTGTGATAATTATTTTATTATGTTTTATTTTTATTATTGTATTACTTCCCTTCTACGTGACTTTACCAGAAGACGAAATAAGTAGTTGTGCGCACCTGATGATCGCTCAACACGTGCCACGTGACGCTCACGTCACGATGGAGATTGTGTGCGTCCGTGTTTGCCCCCACGTGACGTAGAGAAACGTCGAGGGATTTTTTGTTTTTATTTAAAAAAAATTCTACGTGACTTTACCGCAAGAACCAAGAATTTAAATTCCTGCAGTCACGAACGTTTTAAGTCAAACATTGTGTCAGCAGAGGTCTCAAGGTTTTGCAAACTCGTAAAGAGACGCCGTGGTGGGTCGCGAGGAATCGAATGGAAGGAACACGGAGGCAGTGAACCGTGGCAATGCCGTCGCAATGCTTTTGCCTCCCGCACCACAGCGATGTGAAATTCCCATCGCCGGCTCAGGGCCCATCAGCGGAAACGAGCCGTCGACAATAAAGCAAGCACGGCATCAGTTACACACGTGACGACGGCAGTTTTAAAATATATGGATGCTAAGCCACTTGTATCGTGGAATTTGATGTAAGGATCGCGAATGCACACTCATCCGTTCGCTGTCAGGGATGCCTCCAGTTAATTCCCTAAAACGGATGACACACGCGCAGACATCAAACGGCTTATAATGTATAGAAGCATTTTTCTTAACTGGAATGTCGGCAGCCTGCGGCCGCCTTACTCTAGCTCCTGCCTACAAAATTAATCAGGACTCTATTGTATGTAGGGTGTGTAGGCATATATGCCTACAAAATTAAAATAACACATTTGGGGAGGTGAAGTGACAGTGTGTTTTGGTGGGGGCTGGTCGACAATTTTGAGAAACTTGTTGGATCAACTTTTTACCCCTATATATGGGGGGGGGGGGGGTCCACTTTCTATAAAAAAAATTATTCAGGCCTTCTGAAAGGCTCTTATAATTTAGTTGACGGGCAAACGGACATACGGAACGCCGGGCTTTTATAATAGACTAGCTTGACTACCTGGCTACGCCCGGGACTTGGATTCACCACGCCCGGCCGCCTTTGTCTCCCCAATGGCAATGTTTACACACCACACCAGTTACTCGTTTGAGGCTGAGTCGACCTAGGGGAGGCCCAGGACCGGTTAAAATAATCGTCACCGGTGGTGGCCGTGAGCGGGACTCGAACTCGGGTGGCTGGGTTCGTAGCGCAGCCCGCTAACCACTACACTCCAACGCGTTACTCTTCCACATGCGCGGGTCACATGACATGTGACGTCACAGCTCACTTGCCGTGCAAAAAATATATGCATTATCGAGCCCCCCCCACCCCCCAAAAGTTTATTTTTATAATTTTTGCATGGTGTACAGTCTGGAAAGTACCCACATGGCAGATTTCAAGTTTCTTGCATGTCGGGAAGTACGCTAAACATTTTGAACAAACACACATAATCACAAATTTGCCTTTTATATATATGGAGATAACAATCAAAACTGTTAACAATCACGGCCAAGAACACTGCAGCGACGTCACCGCAGTGGTGTTATATTAAACGAGGACGACAAAATAATGCTGCAACACGCGCGTGGAATTTGGAACGCTTTCCAACACGTGCTTAATGGAGTGCTCAATAGGCGACAAGAACGTTGCCAGGTGACTGCAAGGGGTACACAACGCCATCGCCTTGGGCGCCACGGTGAATCCTTTTAGCGCTGGTTTTATCCCAAAGTTTTGGGGGCGGTGCTGGGGGGGGGGGTACAGAAAACCTTTGTTTAACTTGGCCGATTTTCTCCAGGGTAAATGCCATAATAGCAATGCAACTATATACTACAAATAATTATAGTGCATCATCTTTACGAGTAGTATTGTCGTGGTCCCACGTGTACATGACAGGCGGGGGAGGGAGGGGGGGCAAAGGCGTAGCTACGATATTTTGCGCCCGGGGACGAACTATAAAATTGGCGCCCCCCCCCGTTTAATCACATACCAAAATGTAATTACATGACATGTAGGCTGTGTGTGGCGGGATATATAAACTTTTAGGTTGAGGTGTAGATGTGTGCAGTAGTTTCAGGCTGCCGCGCCCGCCGCAATAAGTTATAATGTAACGTTGTAAGCCTCATTTTGGCGCCCCTTTACCTTGGCGCCTCTGGGGGGGGGGGGGGGGCAGCTAATGCATTCAGGCTTTTGAACGGTAGTCGGAACACGTTGAGAGGTGTACGAGAGTGACTCCCAGACCTAGCGTGTACCAATTTTTGAGCGTGGTGAGAGTGGCTCCGGCTGTAATGGGGGTCCAACGTTGACCGCTGTAACACGAGCCGCCGTTACTTAATGCATTACTTTCATTCTGCATTATTAATGCAACTGGCGGCGCGAGATTGTCGATGCCGCGTGGGCCGAAATAACTACGTCGCTCCGTTGTCCGACGGGATATGAATGATCACATGCCATGACATTCTCCCCCCCCCCCCCCCCCAAAAGTAGACTTGTAGTTCACAAGATTGCTTTTGTGTTTCGATGATTTCATCGCTGTTATAATGTATTAAATCCAGGGATCACCGATTCAGAATGAGTTTCGTTTGGCTTAGACCGTGTAGGTATTATGTACAATTGTTCCCGTGATCAAATCAATTCTAGATTTGAAGCTTTCGTGACTGCAAGGATTCATACTCTTAGGTTTTTTCGGTAAAGTCACGTAGGTAAAAAATAAAATTAAAATTAATAAAAGTAATAATAGAAATAAAATAATAATAAAAATCACGACGTTTCAGAGGCAACACAAGTCTCCGTCATAAGGTGGGACCATCACAGCTAGATTTGCTGTATCAAGTGAGGCAGAGATTCCGAGATACAAGTTCTTAAATACAAGTTAAGGGGGAGGAGGGGGGGGGAGCTTATCAGAATGTGGTAGCCAATGAATGGAACGTATTGGGAGTGGGGGGGCTGAAAGAGAACTAGAGGTGTACGTGTACGTGGACCTGTTTGAAGAGAACGAAAATGCCCATGTTGATAATCAAATACAGAAAAGGAGAGTACTGTTAGACGGTGGGAATGTTAATACTCGGTAAAGTAAAATAGTGCCTGTCAAATAAGATGGTCCAAAAATGTGTAGTTAAATCTTTTTTGCATGGTTAATAACATATTTCCAATGATTACTCAGTTTGTACCCATCATCAGGGTTGAAATTATGTCTGTGTTTGTATATCTGAATGGCTTCGTGTACAAACCTTTGATGGTAGCCAGAGGGTTTGCAGAGCCCACAGCCGTTGCCGATCATTGCTACAACGCTGTGGGCTCTCATTCGTTTTCAAATTTAGATTTTTTTTCTGGGGGGGGTGGACCCCCTAGACCCCCTGGAAGATTTGGTCGCCCCCCCCCCCCCCAATGTTGACTCCATGGCGACGGCCTTGCCGCGCAGCACCGATACGGAGCAGAATGATCCCACACTCCACCTGTTGATGCCCAACCGGACGTTGCAATGCAGTGGCCCATCACTGGAACCCTCGAGTCGACCCCAACTCCCTGGCTTCCCCGTGTGTGTGGTTGTTGTCGCACGGCGCTACCCCCCCCCCCCCGCGCACCTCCGATTGGCACGGTTGACCACGTAGGGTGCGAAAAAAGTTCAAGATGCATCTGACGCCGCAATTCTCCGGGAGGCGCAGCGAATCGTGGGAAACGCGCGACTCCCCGTCCACAAGGAGTGTCTCAACGAGGTCCCTCAGCCGCCGCTGCTGCTCCATGATGTCACGCTACGATCCCTTTTGGGACTCACGCGCTTAAACCGTCAAAAAATGCGACTGGCCCACCCTATCTCGCTTAAATCTTGACTTAAAGCTTTCGTGACTGCAGGAATTTATATTCTTTGGGTCTTTCGGTAAAGCCACGTAGATAGAACAAATAAGAAAAAATAATAACAATATCACGACGTTTCGATCGCAGCACAAGCAACCGTCATCAGGTTAGAAATATAGCGGGAGAGCTGCTGAGAATATATGGTGGGAGCGCTGCTAAGGCAGGGAGTTTTCACGGTTTGAGATGGGTGTAGCCCAAGGGTCAGTGAGCGGAGCTATCTCGCTTCTCTTATTTCTGGCTATGTACCATCTTGGCCCCTGCGTTCACAATCTCTATTGTTCCTTACTAAGCCCCCCCCCTCCCTCGCTGTGCTCAGTCACGTTTCCGCTCCTCTTCCCCTCCTGGCTCCCCTCCATTGGAATAAACTCCCACTCCACATCACGCAGACAACTTCATGAACTATGTTTCGCTCCTCCCTTGAGACTCGTCTTTTTTCAAGAGCGTATCCCTCTCCTACTTCCTGTCCTCCTTAAAACCTTTTAACCATCCTCCCCCTTCTCCTTCCTAACCTCGCCCCCCCCCCCATTTTCCGAGCATCACCCTTCCTTATCATCCCTCCCCCCCTAACTCTCAAATCGCATCCCTTTTCCCCATCAGCCAATAACGAATGTACCAGTTTTTTATTCTTGTAAAGCGCTTGGACAAAAGCGCTCCGTGAAATCCTTGATATAAAGACGACGAAGCTTGGAACGCCGAAATCGAGTCGACGTGAAAGCACAATCACCCGGCGTTGATATTACGCGAAGATCGGGGGACTACATCCCCTCAACCACATCAACTTCACAAACCGTGGCAACGGCAGCAAATGCGGAGATTTGATGCACGAATCTCAGGCGGCGTGCAACTGCTGTGCTTGCCATCCAGAACAGACCGCGGAACAAATAACGCGACTCAATTCCCGATTCACAAATAATACCAAGGAGACGTCATCACACTCTGCCACTGCTGACGCAATGATCTGGCTCACCCAGCTCAATGTAACATGACAGCTGTTGCTTCGCAGTCAATATCAACATCGGCCATGCAAAGAACGTTTGGAAAGGCGATGGGTCGCGACATATCAACTACCTCGTCTGGTATGCAGGAGGTCGTGGGTTAGATCCCAACCCTGACGTCTGCTGTATATTTGGCGTTTGCGTGTCTCTCTCCCCACAGTCGCGTGGATTTTTCTCCGAGTTCTTCGGTTTTTCCCTCCACATTTAGAATCAACATCACGCGTTTAGAGTGTTTTGCTGCTATAAATTCCCGCATGATGAGCCACTTCGTTGAGCTATCATTTGTGGCCAGGGCGCTTCTGATAAAGAGCTACATAGCTCAGTGGAATTTACCTGGTCAAATACAAAAAAATTGTTCTTAGATTCTCATATAAATATAACTCAAAATAATTCTGAGCGTCGTTGTGCAAAATTTCAGCAAAATTAATAAGCGGACTATGTCTCATTCATACCTCTGTCCCTCCACGAAAAACATAAAGTCCGTCTTAGGGGCCGTCCATAAATGACGTCACGCGATTTTGCACGATTTTTGACCCCCCCTCCCTCGTCTCACGGCGTCACAAAGTCAGACCCCCCTCAAAGATGACGTCACAAAGCTCTCCCCCCCCCTCACCAAACTATTGTCATTGTAGTGCGTATTTCAAGTGGTGCTGCACTCTGGTGTTGTAGGAGAAAACATTTATTAAAAAGTCTATTTAATTAAATAGAACGTGTTTATGTTTATTTAAAGTTGCGCATTTTGATGTGACGTCACATTTCTCA
>CM025621.2:11695291-11708205 GCA_014621495.2 Entosphenus tridentatus | reverse complement strand
CATTGATTGAAATACAAAAGCAAAACACTAAGCCGGCGTCTCATCAGCAGTCAGGCTCGCTTGAATCAATGCCGGTGAACTTTGCCTCTGCGATCATCATCAGCGCTTGGCTTGGATTTGAAGAAGCGCTGCTGAAATTATTGTGCTCTCGACAGAAGGTTGTGCGGCTGAGCGTGGATTGTGCAGGAAATACTTTAATTGTCTTCATGTGGAGAGACGGATACGTGAAGTAATTGCATTGTCTGATTATTTTTTCAGATGTCGATTAATAGGTGTGTTACGTGGGGAGCGGTGGCGTCGGGGTTAGCGCGCTGTGCTACGAATCTGGCGACCCGAGTTCGATTCCCGCTCACGGCTAACACCAATGACGAGTCTCTGAACCAGGCCTGGGCCTCCCCTAGGTCGACTCGGCCTCAAATGGTTTACCTGGGTGCGACGTGTAAACATCGCCACCAGGGAGACAAAGACGGCCGGGCATGGTGCTGGCCACCCCACCTCTTCGTGTACCGTGCCGGCCTTCATAGGTGCTCGCAAACAGCCCCAAAAGTCTGTTAATACTTTAAAGGGATCTTTGTACCACATTATGTAATCAGCCGCAGGGATATTATTTAGATCGACGTGTTCTGGCTTCCTGCAATCTTACCACTCTGTGCTGTTAATTCAGATAAAATTGTACGCACTTATTTTTAGATTACTGTAATTTAAAATTAGAATATCCCAGCGGCCGAGGAATAGAAATGCGTCAGGGAGCTGTAAGACGTCAGCCAAGGAGACGGAGCGATACAATCATCTCCTTGTCGTGTGCAGGTGTCGGCATCGCGAGAGATGGTGGCGGATTGAGGATTGAGAGGCCTTCATCCAGCAGTGGATTGACCACGGCTTTGACGATGACGAACGTTCTGTACAGATGTTAGTTACAATAAGCGGTACCATGTAATTCTAAATCTTTCTTGCGAACAATCTGAAAACTGCTTTGAAGAAGTTCAACACGGCTGTTGTTGTCCGACCATCAGAGAAGGATCGATCCACATCTCTAAGTTGAGATGAGAGATTGGATCGCCACAGTGCCGGATTATCCTCGTGGCACATATGTAGTAGCTACGGGCCCCGCACTTTCAAAGGCCCCACACTAAATGCTTTCAAGCAATCAATTCCGGTTCAGTGATTCTGCACCTGCTCTGTTACTATAGTACTATACCGCCTTCAACTTTTACGAACGACTGGGTGTTTAAGGTTAGCGATTTGTCGTATTATCTGTCTGTATAGCGAATGAAAAAATACAATTACTTTGCTATGCAAGTACAAAATTTGTGTTTTAATATGTATTTGCTTTTTTATTATTTAGGGCCCTTTATCGCATATGCTACAGGCCCCGCACTAACTTAATCCGGCACTGCATCCCCATGCATTTTATGAAGACTTCTCCCAGCCACCAGCGGATGGCGTTGTTGTCCAGGTTACATGACATTTCAAATCGCGTGTCTTTTTACGGGGAGTGTCTTCCTTCATCCGGTGTTGTACCGTACTTCTATCACCTCCGTGCCTCCCACATGTGCCCCTCCCCCGCTTTCACCAATCCCGCGAAGACCGGCGTGGTGAAGTATGGTCGAACAAACCGAGCCACAAAACCCACCCGTAACGGCGCGAAGAAGCCACACATCCGGCAGTTTGATTGACAGCGGTCAAGAGTCATCGGCTCGTGGGATGTTTGTCCACGCCTCCTATTGGCGTTAGCGTCACGTCCCCCGGGAGGCAAACTACTCGGTCAACCGACGATGGGCCATGGTTGATCTGCGAGTGCTCGGCGCGAGACTGAGAGCGCCGATGTTTTAACTTTTAGGCTGAGAATGCCCTTGAAGTGAAGCCAATTGATCGACCCTCTGCGACGTCAAAGTCCACAAAAATATATAGTTTTGGAATACGCGTATTTTGGAAGACATTTGTGCTACGTTGCAGCGTTATTGCGCATCACTGGAATTGACAACAACCACCATCTGTGCGACTGCACGTATGTGGGATGAACTCACCTGCTGATGTGAACTTGGAAGATTGCGAGTTCAAATGCAGGTTGAGAGTCGATTCAGCCAATCAAACCCTAGAGGGTGTCGATAAACTATAAACTAAACTTTTATTTTATTTTACCAGGTAAAACCCACTGAGCTATGTAGCTGTTTTTCAAAAGTATCCTGGCTATAACAAATGATAGCTCAACGAAGTGGCTTATCGCGTGGAAATGTATAGCAGCCAAATACTCTAAACGCGTGTTTCTAAATGTGGAGCGGTAAATCGTATGACCCAAAAAAAATTCCACACGAGAGAGACACCGCAAACTCCAAATATACAGGCGTCAGTGTTGGGATTTGAACCAACGACCTCCTGTATACCAGGCGAGTGAGTGCCACAATGTCAACGGCGGTTTGTCTCGTGGAGCGGACTGGATTCCACAATCGGAATGTGAATTTTCCCTTTCCTTCGGCCGAGGCCCATTGAAGCACAGGAGGCGATTTGATTTGTATCTTTGCAAAGCAAACAGAGAAATGCACAACCACACCACCAGAGTCAATCACAAGGTTTATGAATGAGCGCCCATAAGAAAATAAACAAGTGAATGCATGGAAAAGTGAAAAAGCAAATGAGTAGAGGAGTGAATGAATGCACGACCGAATGACTGAAGTTACACCACTAAGTGGTCAATGAACGAATGACTGAGAAATTAGTGCATTGATTAATCAATGAATGACTTAATTAATTAACGAGGCAATGAATGACGTATCGAATTATGAAAAAGGGGGGAACCAGTGAGCGAATAAATACGCAAAGGAGTAAGTTGAGTAATGTATTCACCATTAATTGAATAATGAGTAAATGAATGAATAAGTAACTGAACGAATGGTGAGAATGAGAGCAGGGCAAGCTGGAGAGGCTGAGCGACGACTCGGATTTTGGGGGTTTGGGTCGGGAGGCAGCAGCAACTTCTGTTCGGATTACGAGGCGAATGCTAATGGCGAGGAGCAGTGGCTCCTTCCGCTTACATAACCAGAGTTTCAGCCACACCACACCCAGCCCCACCACGCACACATGTAGCCCCACCATATACACACAAGGCCACAATAATACACATACACACACCCTGCCCCACCGCAAGCAAACATGGCCTCATCCAGCAGTGGATTGAGACAAACAGGGTTGTGCATGATGATGATCATAAGCACAGCTGCCGAGGGAGGTGGTCACTAAGTGTGGTTTTGTGAACCCCATTCGACTGTGGGGCGGCCTTGCTGACTATATACTTTTAACTCAACAGAGAATTTCAACTTCTACAGGCCCTGTCCCTTCTTTATGCCCGGGCCTGCTCATTTCCTAAGTCCCTGCACCAGAGGTCGCAAACGGATTTTTATTCCTTACCCGTACCCGTACCCGGCCGCACCAGGGCCACAAATGGCTACCCGTACCCGTACCCGGCCGGGTACGGGTAGCCGGGTATCGGGTAGGGTACGGGTATCAGGTACCCGGTTGCGACCTCTGCCCTGCACCTTTCCTTTTTAAGCCCCGCCCTTTCCATGATGTAGGCCCCGCCTACTCCTCTTTAGACCACGCCTCTTCCCTGATTTAGGTCTCACCCCTTACCTGAATCAGGCCGCCCCATTGGTTCCTCTTCTTCTTTCGACGCTGCTCCTTTCTTTTTTAGGACCCGCCTATTTGTTTCTGTTTAAGTTCGCGCCCCTTCCCTTGAGCACGGGGGTGGGGCTGGTTTGGGGGAGGGGGGGGGGTCACGACGACAACCAAAATATCGTCACAGATGTCGTGGAGTGAAGCCATGGTCGATCCGCTGCTGGATGAAGACCTCTCCAACCCGCCGTAGTGTAGTGCATTACATTGAACTATATATATCATGTGACGTGATGACACGTTATGTTAGTGCTCACTCATCTATTATTTAATCTTCAAGATGGATGGAGAACTCGTAATAACGCATTAAATGCGATCGGTGTTTTGTTTCCACAAACCAATATCACGTATCATTATGATTGATCATCATTATCATGAAAGCCATCTTGAACGTCGTTATCGCCACAGACAACTCCATCATGATAACATCAATATGGTTATAAACGTTATGAACATCATTGTGAACATCATGGTCATTATACCCATCGTTAACATCGTTATTATGATCATCATGATTATCGCCACCAGGGGTAATAAAGCGTTGCGATAATGATTTTTCTATAATGCATAATCATCAAATCCCAGTTTATTTTCAAATAATCGATAGTTCCATCATGCATAATTCATCATTCCAATAACTTTTCTCTTTTATCATCTCTTCACATCACCAATTCCATAATGCGTAATTTACATCATCATTACGACAACTTTTTTGTATCTTATCATCTCTTCATTTCCACAATGCACGACAGATATCATCATCGTCATATCCAGATTGAAGAATTCACATCATCATCATCATCTTATCCATAATGTGCAATACACATCACCAATTCCGTAATGCACAATTCACATCATCATCACCATCGTCATCATCCGAGTAACTTTCTATATCCCAATCTCATTTGACATCATCATCATCATCACGATTCACTAATTCCAAATTCATAGGTAATCCTCAAGACCCCCTCTCGCCGTATCACCATCACCACCACCACGGTCATTATCATCCTCTTCTTCACTCTCTACCATCTCACCTCCTTTTACCCCCAACCTCTTTCCTCCCCCCCCCCAAAAAAAACGAAACCCCCCTCTAAGAGAGAGAGAGAGGGGGGCGCGTGTGTGTGCGTGTGTCGGGGTTGGGGTCGAGCCTACTCCGGCAGAATTAGCATTCGGCCGGCGCGCTGAGCGGTATAGCCCCTCCGACATCATCTCTCGCACAGCACGCGTCTCCGCCTCCTCCTTCTCCTCGACCAGCTCGCTCCATCGCTCTCTTCCCTGCTGCTGCTGCTGCCGCCGCCGCCGCTGCTGCTGCTGCACATGTCCAATGCTTTCTCTCATTTCCACCCTCATCCCTGGCGATCGCAGCAGCAGTATAATGGACGTGGCTTCAGCGAAGAAGCAGCAGCGGCAACAACAACAGCAGCAGCAGTAGGTGAGGGTGGCGTTTAGGCTGAACGGTTGTTGTTATTTTTATATTCTTTTGTAACCACGTCTATGATCGAAGAATGTGCGTGTGAATACGCCCGAGCGAAACGTAGGCTCTGTGTGTGTGTGTGCCCGTGTATCTATTCTATTATATATATGAGCCGTGCGCGTGCCGCGTGCAGTGGTAAGGAAGCGTGGTGTCCCGTGTACATTTCAACAAATGGTTTTTGCGCCGCGGATTGCATCTTTCGGAAGACGTGACGGGCTGGACGGGAGAGATTTGTTTCAACAATAACGTGAAGAGCAAGCGGCGCCGTGGTGGCAGCAGTAGTAGTCGCAGTAACGGCGATATTAAATGACTATTAAACGGGGCAGCCACGTAAAGTCATCAAGGCCCGGATTACATCTGATAAAGAAGCTGCACTGAACGCTGCTCCTGCTGCTGCTCCTCCTGCTGCTGCTGCGTCCGCTACTGCACGAGCGACTCGTCCAGCCTGGGGCCGTCCCGACCAAGTCGCCTGCAGTCGACCCTCGCTGCCTCTCATGCAACAGCCGCAACATCACCATCGTCGGCATCATCATCAGCAGCAGCAGCAGCGACAACAGAAGCAGCAGTATCATCAGCAGCAGGATCATCATCAGCAGCAGCAAGAGAAGGAGGCGGTCATGCAGAAGGTGCGATTTGGGTGTCGTCGCTGATGCTGCAGCGAGCGTTGGGGTGATGCGGACGTGTCCCTTAAAGGAGCCCTGTTCTTTTGGACATCTCTACCACCACCAACACCACCCTTTGCCACAACCGTCACAACCACAGCCACCACAGCCACCGCCTGCTCAAGGTTGCCACGCTCGACCAAGCTGTTGCAGGAAGACCCGTCAGTGACGGTCGCTTCTCAAGCCGCACCTCCGTCGCCGTCTCCTGCATCTGCACCTCCACCTCCAACTCCTCCTCATAGATGCGTCTGCATGACGTCTGCACTGCATGGCTGCCGACCACAGCGGCCCCGACCCTCTGTCCGCAAGCCTCCGTCCCAAGGCCACGGCGCCGTTGACATGACCAAGGGCGACGTGGAAGAATGCCAGATGGTAGGGTTCATGAATACCTCACGACTGTCATCAAATCATCTGTGGGCACCACGGTGGCAAGGGGATGTTAACTACCTCGCCTGGTGTACAGGAGGTCGTGGGTTCGATCCCGACCCTGACGCCTGCTGCTGTGTATTTGGGGTGGGCGGTGTCTGTCTCTCTCTCTCATCATCACGGTGGCTAGGAGATGTTAACTACCTCGCCTGGTATGCAGGAGGTCGTGGGTTTAATTCCGACCCTAACGCCTGCTGCTGTTTATTTGGAATTTGCGTGTCTCTCTCTTGCTTCCCATGGTCGCGTGGATTTTTCTCCGGATTCTCTGTGGGTTTTTTTTTTACCTCGCAATTTAGAATCGACATCACGCGTTTAGATTATTTGTCTGCGATAAATGTCCACTTGATAAGCCTCATCGTTGAACTATCATTTGTGATAGGCTGGTCGTTTCTGTAAAAGAGATATAGTATAGCTCGGTGGGCCTCACTTGGTAAAATACAATTTAAAAAAATAGTTAATTGGAGTTGATCGGAAGCTAAAGCCAGGGGGTTGATGGGCGACCACCATGCATAACAGGTGTTCTAGGCTTCGTGTGGCTAAGGGTAGTGGGAGCAATAGAGCAACATCGTCATGCCTCCGCTTCGGGTTTGCTACCCGCGTTGGCCATTCCGCCCTGACCGGCGTGGTGAAGTATGGTCAAATAACCCCCCACAACCCGGATATGGCGTGCAGAGGACAATAACGACTCCCCCTATTAGTACGATGTAACAATACCGTAGTTATAATTACATGTGATAATTTACAGCCATTTTCTCAATGCAATGCTGGATTGAGGTCTCCACACGCCCTATAGGTCGTGGGGGTTTGTTTGGACATACTTCACCACGCTGGTACGTGTGGGTTTGCAAATGCAGTTCGCGGCTAACCGCTGCACCACCGCTCCGCACCAGGGGATCGTTTATAACCATTTACAGCGGGATTAATCGACGGGAAGACTTTCGGGGAATAACAGGTGTTATAGGCTGCGAGGTGACCAGGGTAGAGAAGTTGTTAAATCCATCGGTGCGGAGCTCTGAGCGCGAACACCCTCGTATCCGCGGTGCGTTTTCTCCGGTTAACAGTGGGCATTTTCCCGGCACGAAATCAAACTCTCATTATTGTTTGACATTGGCCAAACATCCCCCATGCAGGACTCTTCTGAAATAGAGTCTTGAGGCTCATTGACCCCGAAATAATAAATCGTTAAGCGAGGAGGCGTGGTGGGCACACGCTTGCGATCCAGCGCTGTGGCGGCGAGAGTTGGTGGACTGCGTCGAGATTTGTGAAATGCTCACAACCCCGGCTGGGGCTGCATGCGAGGTGGCCATGAGATGGCAGTAGAGCAAGTGGGTTCGTGTAGAACGTCTTTGCGGTGACGTTTGTGGGTTATTTCCATCCTGCACGTGGTGGATTCCCTCCAGGTTACTCACGTTTCCTTCGCTTTGGAATTTGGACAAACATCCCAAATTTCACAGGGCCCTCCTGAAACAGTCTGGCGAGTCGGTGAGGTCCTCCCGGGTAAGTAAGGGAATCCATCATCAGGTCACTCAGTGGTAAAGCGAGCGAGCGGCTCGCAAGTTCAATTAAACCCAGTTTGGGAGGTTACCCCAGCCTATCATCCGTCCGGGGATCGATATAAAAAAAGCGAGTACCACTTTGTGTGGAAGTGGTTGTTTTATGGATAGACTCGCCCCCCACCATAGTAATGTGGAATTTCAACCACCGCCTCTGCGGAGCTGTAAATGGGAGATGAACACCGGGATATCAATGCTAATTTCAGCAAGGAAATCAATGTGAATGTTAATTTACAAAAAAAGTTTTACAACAACAATATTCTTTGGTTCTTTCGGTAAAGTCACGTAGATAGAAACATAATCATACATAATAAAGTTAATAAAAATAAAATACAAGTAATAAAAAAAACACAAATGTAGACTATAGCCTGGTTCTTAATCGGAGTGAGTGTACTGGCAATCTATAATGTAGACTGTAGCCTGTATATTAAGTTTGGTGAGTGTACTGGCAGTCTATAATGTAGACTGTAGCCTGGCTATTAAGTTTGGTGAGTACTGGCAGTCTATAATGTAGACTGTAGCAATGGTTATTAAGCTGGGTGAGCGTACTGGCAGTCTATAATGAAGACTGTAGCCTGATGCTGTTATTTACTTTTCATTTTTCTATCTACGTGACTTTACCGAAAGAACCAAAGAATATTAATCCCTGCAGTTACGAAAGTTTTAAGTCAAAACAACAACAACATTAAAACGACGGCACGTATCCAGCCAAGTGGTGTGGCCGCGCCCTGGAGGCGTATGGGGGTGGTGGGTTGCCGTGCCGCAGGTAAACCCCGCACCTGTAAACCCCGCACCTGTAAACCCCGCACCTGTAAACCCCGCACCTGTAAACCCCGCACCTGTAAAACCCGCACCTGTAAAACCCGCACCTGTAAAACCCGCACCTGTAAACGTTACCACGCTCGCTCGCCGCCACGCTCACGGACGAGAGCGGCGAGCACATCGCGCGCGTGCGTGCGTTGGAGACGATGGGGGTGGTGGTGATGATGATGATTGACCCGAGCGAGGCGCAATATCAGAATTTGACACTAATCGGAGGTGGACTGCAGCTGTGCTCAGTTACGACACAAGTCATTGTCCCCCTGCATAGACACAGCGATTCGTCCTGCCCGTCGCTCAATCTCCGGCATTATATTACAAGTAATATTTTACTGGTAGGAACCTCCTGGTTACGCCAGCTCACAAGGGATTATTATGTCCGTCCGTCGTGCATACAAAAATGGGAGGGGTGGGGCTGGGTGGAGAGGGGAGGATGGGGAGGGGCTGGGTGGGGAGGGTGGGGAGGGGCTGGGTGGGGAGGGTGGGGCTGGGTGGGGGGTGGGAGGGGTGGGGCTGGGTGGGGAGGGGCTGGTCACCCCGTGGTGCCCTTATAAAACTCAACGTTTAACCTACTCATGCCGGCTTGTGCCCGCCCTCACAGTCGGGCATATTTGCGGAATACACCACGCCGCCGTTGACCCTGGCCATTGACCGAGCAACCCAACATTCCTACCAGCTCCCTCCGCAGGACAATGTGTTACAGTATATACGGAGGGGGGAGCGAAAAGTGGCGCAGTGGTTCGCGCGCCTGGGTTCGATGCCTGGCCACGGGCTAACATGACTGGGGTACCCCTTTCGCGAACTCGTACTGACCAGCGTGGTGAAGTATAGTCGAACTAACGACCCCCCACGACCGACACGTCATTGGGAGGTATTCGTTCAGCAGTGGATTTACAAAAGGAATGTCTAGATTACCGCTGTTTTATATAGCATATCGTATTAAATAATAAACAATAGCACGACCTTTTGCATGCAAAGTAAATACTGCATTGTTTTTTTTTTGCGTTTGGTTCCGATGTTTGCGGTCACTTTGTAACATGCTGTTTGCATGTTGTTTGCATGTTGGTCCCTCAGAAAACATCAATCCTCTCTATAGTATGATTAGGCGCGGTGACAACTGTGGTCATAATTCTCGACTCACAATCAGAAAGGCCAATCATCTACCTGCCAGGGAGGAGATCACATCGAGGAGACCGACCACCCTAACAGAGGTTGTCCTATGGAGAGAAAGTATTATGCAATGGGAATGTGGAATTTCCATGACCGGATCAGGGATACTCGTGGAGATGAGCAGCCACCCCATTGATTATGGAACACATTTTTTTTTCACTTTGTGCCGAATACTAACATACGAGAATTATAGAGTAGCTTCTGATGCTGTTATAGAAGGGCTAGAGAACTGAGTGCCTGATTTAAATTCTGAGATGTTCTAGAAGAGATATGCAGCCAGATTTAATTTTTGAGATGTTCTCGAAGAGATGGACAGCTGCGTGTCCGATATAAATTCTGAGATGTTCTAGAAGAGATAGACAGCTGAGTGCCTGATTTAAATTCTGAGATATTCTAGAAGAGATAGACGACTGAGTGCCCGGTTTAAATTCCGAGATGTTCTTAGAAGAGCTGAAATTTTGCGAAAATATAATTGCATCTACTATATTTACAAAATGCGAAAACCAACATAACAAAGTTGCTTTCAAAACACTGTAGCCCAGAGAGAGAGAGATAGAGATTTACGTCACTCATAGGACAGGACGAGCTTCATGTTCTCAAGCGTGCTCAGTGACATGCTGAACACTTGCATTATAAATGAAGCGAGTAATTAGCCTCCCGCGGAGTGCGACCCTAAAGACAGCAGAAAGTGGACGCCGCCTGCTCCTGGTTATGGGTACAGCCGTGTGCTGATGTACAGAAATAATGTATATAGATGTACTTAGAGATGTGTGACTGAGTGGGAGCTCCATTGACCATGGATGTGATGGGAAGCTGGACATTAATCGTTTAACGAAGTTATGACATTTCAAGAACAATTGCCAAATGTTGTCTTTACTTCTGAAAGGTGCAAGTAACATGGGGGAGTCCTTTGGTGCCTAAATATACGCCCGGATGCATCGGTAATTACATTCTGAACCTGACAACCTGAGTTTGGTTCCTGGCCACAGCAAGCGATGTCTGAACCAGTCTCGCCCCCCCCCACCCCACCATTTTACAACTGTACTGACCAGTACGGTGAAACAATGCTAGTACCGACGCAAAATAGGTAGACTATCCTGCAGTGGACTCACGAAGGGCCGTAAATGTAATTAAAGTATGTGTGTACGTGTGTGGAAATGAGAGCGAACACCTGTGTGTGTGTGAGTGTGTGCCATCTATGCTGGTCGCTTTTACCTAGGTTCAGCCTTTGCATGGAGCCAGCCACGGTCAGCTGAGATTGAGTATCTAATGCTCATCCCTATGACCCAGAGGTCCTGTAGGTGCCGTGTAATTGGGGCTTGAACACATCCCCCTTTTTGGCGATCGATCCAATACCAAGTATCAAAAAAGACATTCGTGTTTTCATTCATAACATCTACTGCTTTGAACATGGATACTAATATTATTATTAAAAATGTAAATCAGACTTATGATAGACAACATTGAACGCCATAACATTTCAACATGGGGTCAAACCAGTGTAGTCGTGTCTCCCGCGATAAACCCAGCCCACCTGAGATTTATTCAAGGCCATGGTGGCTAAAATGAGTGGCGAGTAGAAACTAAACCTCACCTGGGCCAAGTCTTCGCCAAGCCGCATTGATCTCTATGGTGAAGTATGGTCAAACAATCTCGTGTGACAAACACGCATGTGAAGAGGCCTTCATCCAGCAGTAGAATTACAAACACCTGGAAAATAACTGTCTTTTTAAACAGCAAAATTGCAATTTTTCCATCGGCAGCTCAGAGCCTTACTCCGTTTTGAGAAGGGGCAAACTGAAAAATGTGGGGGCTTTAGTATTTACATGTACAACGAGCGGACGTATTGTTGCTTATGCGATAATCGATCTACTTAATGATACATAAATGTACTCATATGATGCCTCGATCATACATTTTCACTCACGCAGCAAAACTAAAATTAGATATATACTCGGTACAGCAGAATAAAATTAAGGGCACAACAACAACAAGATGTGTATAAGTGTGATGACATCGAATTAGATTATTTAACTCAACGCGAGCGAGTGCCCCTGAGATTGCGATCATCCTCATGGAATCTTCGGGGTTGAGAGTGGTGGGGGAGTGAACTGTGACCCTGCTAATGTATCGCGTGGGGCTGTGGGCAAGGTTTTCGCTTCCGTCCGATTAACTATGTATGGGCCGATAGAGGTGCAAGGTGCTTGTCTTGGTCCACTCACTGCCGAGGACGTTTGCATTCGCCATCCATTAGAGCGAGGGGTCGGCAACCTTTCCAAGAAGAAGAGTGACATTTGGTTAGTTTTCGTTTTTTTTTGTCTTTGATCAAAACAGTTCACGAGCCGCATCACGCGCAGAACTACACAAACAGCAGCGGGTAAACTGCAGACGACAACACACATTCTGACTTCAATAAACAAAATAGGTGATGAAATAAACTGCGTATATTTCGACTCCCCCCCCTCCCGGTTATTATTTAACAATGCAGTTTGACTGTAGATGTTGTCACCAAGACATTCCATGGTATCCCCCCATTCCCCGAGATAATCAATTATCTTTACGTTAAATTTCGTGTAAGATTTAAGAGTTTTTCTTTTTTAAAATGGCTGCCCCCAAGGGGAGAGCCAAATATTCTCGTGGGGGCAGTTAATGAGTCTCAAGGGGGCAGCCAAAGAGCCTCAAGGGGGCAGCCAAAGAGCCTCAAGGGGGCAGCCAAAGAGCCGCAAGGGGGCAGCCAAATAGTCTCAAGGGGTCAGCCGAAGAGCCTCAAGGGGTCGGGAGGCCTACGCGGTGTGAGTTGCCCCGGGCCCCGCACCCATCCGACCCCCTCCTATGTGCGGCCCTGCCTATACATAGTAAGCCACCTGAGCGGAGGAGTGGCAGAACTACACGAACTCTCTCTCGTGAAGCCATCTCGTCGCTCGCAGACCTCGACATTGGCATATGGCTCTTAAACGCACAGTTTACAGGCGTGCGAAAGGATAGCGGCGTAGAATCGGAGCCGGGGAAAAAGAGGCGCAGGAGGGAATTCCAAAGTGGAGCAGTCGTAGGGCAGAAGAGAAAAGAGAAGTGATGTGAGCGAGGGATTGAGTTGGTGTGACCTGCAGTGTGGTGAGTGAGTGAGTGGGTGAGTGTGTT
>CM025621.2:11675153-11695281 GCA_014621495.2 Entosphenus tridentatus | reverse complement strand
GAGTGTGTTGATGTGACCTGCAGTGTGGTGAGTGGGTGGGTGAGTGATTGGGTGAGTGGGTGGGTGAGTGTGTTGTTGTGACCTGCAGTGTGGTGAGTGAGTGGGTGAGTGTGTTATTGTGACCTGCAGTGTGGTGAGTGGGTGAGTGTGTTGTTGTGACCTGCAGTGTGGTGAGTGAGTGAGTGTGTTGTTGTGACCTGCAGTGTGGTAAGTGAGTGGGTGAATGTGTTGCTGTGACCTGCAGTGTGGTGAGTGGGTGAGTGTGTTGTTGTGACCGGCAGTGTGGTGAGTGAGTCTGCTAGACCGAGTCCTCAATGTTCTGTAAAGGAAAAACAAATTCTCCTTATTAATCAAGGTTTATTCATAAAGGTTGCCTCATAAATATTACACGCGCCGTGCGCTATTCATGTTCTGGGAGAACGTGAGTGGATTTTAATAAAATAATATGTCGCTTTGCTTTGTTTCACCATGGGTAGGCAATTAGTGATACTCATACCGACGTAGTTAACATTTTAACCCCGAGTAGCGGGAACAGTGAGCGGTCAGCTCTCCTGCACCCGGTTAGTTACCCGAGTTTCATTCTCTGCTACGACTAAGATCAGTCATGAATGATGACTGAAAAGGTCCTGGGGTCCCACCTCGTTGCCAACTTGCATGGCCCAGAGACCCCGATGGCCAACATGGTGTGGGGGAGGCTTCACATCCAGCAGTGGATTGCTTGCCGTACTTTCGTATGATCATTATTAATAATAATCATACGTCGTTCTGTTATGAGACGTGTGTGGTGGCGCACGTCCTGTGATCCACAAATCTATCACACATAGATTTGTGAAACTCCCAAATCCGCTGAGTGATGAGTTGCTGAAAGAATGGCAGTACAGAAAATGGATTCGTTAACCCATCTGTACAAACCTTAAAAGTGTTTTCAGCTTGTGTGTATGATGAGTTATTGCTTGGTACTTCATTTCCTTAACGTTGCCATTGACCAAACATCCGCGGTGGCGAGATGTTAACTACCTCGCCTGGTATACAGGAGGTTGTGGATTCAATCCCGACCCTAATGCCTGCATATATGAAGTTTGCATGTCTCTATCCCCATGGTCGTGTGTATTTTTCCCCAGATCCTTCATTGTTTTCCCTCGAAATGCAGAAATGTGGATTTATAATATTTAGCTGCTATAAATTTCCACGTAAACCTCCTCGTTGAGCTATCATTTGTGGCCAGGTCGCTTCTGAAAAAGAGCTATGTAGCTTAGTGGGCCTTACCTGGTAAAATAAAAACAAGTGGGACTCTTCTGTAAGATTCTTGGGATGCACTGAGGTTTTCATGGATAAATAAAATGATGTCATTACCATTTGAAATGTCTGCTACTGAGGCTTCAGCCCATACACTTCTTGTAAGCTGTACAAACACAACAGGACATGCTTTATTTAGCCAGGTGCGAGACCGCAGAGGGTAAGCATAAGTCTTTCAAAAAGAGACGAGGACTTTTTATGTTTATGGTCAAATATTTAAATACTGCTTTCTAATGTCCAAACCGCTTATTAATTGGCTTTGTAAATTTTACTTAACCTGCCTAAAGGCACATTGTCTGTGGCAGAATCATCTGGAAATGTACGCCTACCCAATCTCTTGTCAGACCTCCGGAGCTGAGCGGGGTTGAGCCCGTATAGTTCTTGGATGGGTGGCCACCGTGAGAAGCTACGCGATGGACAATGCGGTCTAAGCCCATCGTTACATTGTAATTCTATGCACCCCATGTTCACACCAACAAGTGTAGTGAAGTGTGGTCAAGTAACCCACCCCACGACCCACACGGCGTGGTGAGGCCCTCGTTCAGCAGTGCACATCAGCCTCCTTTGTCCTGACCAGTTGTCCCCTGCAGGAATGAAGTATATCGGGTTTCCTAAACTATTCAACTATTAAAACTAAACTGTTTTCTTTATTCTACGAGGTAAGGCCCACTGAGCTATATAGCTATTTTTCAGAAGCGACCTGGCTATCACAAATGATAGGTCAACAAAGTGGATTATCACGTGGAAATGTTTAGCAGCGAAATACTCTAAACGCACGTTGATTCTAAATGTGGAGGGAAAAATCGGAGGGCCCGGAAAATAATCCACGCCACCACAGGAAAAACATGCAAACTCCAAATATACAGCAATCGAACCCACGACCTCCTTCATACCAGGCGAGGTAGTTAACATCTCGCCACCGTGGCTGACCATGCAGGTTTAACACTGGACTTAAAAAAACACTTTGTGCAAGCTTATGTTCCAGCAGAGCACATGGCGTTTCCAGAATTAATCGACTGCTATTGCACCTTTTGTATGCCATTAAACAAAACACAACACGTGGAATTCTGTCTCCATCCCTAGCCTCTGGGCCACTGTTCTTCGCCTACCAATCTTCTGCTTCTTACATTGAAATCCATGTTGACCTAAACGTCATAATGCAGAAATCTCCTGAAAAATCATCTTGGGACTTTGCTGAATAAATAGGTAACGCGCATTAAGAAGATTGTGGAACATTGCTCATATCTATTGGTGGTTCTGAGCCAGCAGTGGAAAGTCCACATTCTTATGACAGAGACCAGACACGAATATGACAATCACGATTTGTTCCCCACATAGTGGGGCTCCTTAGCAATTATCGACGCTGAGCAATGATGGTGTTAACAGGTATATGCATTGTTAGTAAGGACAACTTTTAATTGGACGCAAGCTTATCTTTAATTACAGTAATACTTTGTTTTGCCCGTAGGTTTCCGCAGCCAATGTTATGATTACAGATAGTAGATGTTTGGGGTTAGGCGACATCACCGTCTGACAAAATGTGTAATCAGAAACCCTCCATCACTGGGCACAGCCAAAACAAATCGGTTCAAGCACGCCAATTACGATCATTGGAACCGAGCGGTAAAAGTTGTCACGGTTTGTATCCCTTGTCAACTCGGACACTTTTGCACCACCTCTTTGTTCACAGCTTTGCCGTTTTATATTTAACTTGGCTCGTGTCACGGACATCACGTCTTCTAGAAGCCGGTGCCTATTTTAAACTTGGTTGGTTACGTCTCCACACCGGACGTCTTTTGTTTTTATATCGCGAGAGATCGATCTACCCTCAATTTGCCCGTCTTAAAAAAAAATAGACCCTTTCGATCTGAGGCGTACCAGTAAATATGTCAAGTTGCAAAAAGTAAATGTCAAATTATGGAGATTATTCTTTCAACCGTGATGCCCGCCCGCCCGCACTTTGAAAAAAATATCGCATCGGCCTTACAAGCCATTCCCTCACTGGCTACTGAATCCACTAGAAACAGACAATACGAACGCATGTGTTTTAAAATATACATTTAATTTGCTCATAAATCTTCCCGGATTTTAAACCGCTGCCTCTTTCATATTTAAAGGCTAATTCATCATTACCATATTCTATTTGCGAAAGTATGTTAAGTTTTTATTTCTCCACTCATGCTTACAGTACTGCAAGTCTTCCATTATCGTTATTCGGATGGCGTTTGCGTGGGTTGGCATGGGCCCTTTGTGCAAGCAAATGTCCCCTCCCCCTTTCCCCCCCCTCCCTCCACATTTCGTGGTGCCCCGGTGCAGTTGCACCGCCTGCACACTCGTCAGCACCGCCTGCCGTGCCCACCGACGCACGTGCGTGCGTCTGGCCGCTGCATCGAAGAGTTCATCCAAACGGCTCTGACCCCAGTGGCTGATGGCCCTTGGGGAGCGTTAATAAGGGGACATTTTGGCTATGAACGCCAGGGAATTGGCAAGGGGATGTTTTTGGTTCTTGTTGTTGTTGTTGGCGGTGTTGTTGCCGCTGCTGTTAATGGTGCCGTTTGTTATTGTGGTGACCCGAGTTCGATTCCCGTTCACGGGAATCTGAACCGGTCCTGGGGCTCCCCTAGGTCGACTCAGCCTCAAATGGGTATCCTGGTGCGGCGCGTAAACATTGCCACTGGGGAGACAAAGACGGCCAGGCGTGGTGCTGGCCACACACCCTCTCATGTGCCGTGCAGGCCTTCAGAGGTGCTCGCTAACAGCACTTGCCCCAACAGTCTGTTAAGGTTACACGGGGGGGTCTTTGTTATTGTGGAGAGTGCGTTCACGGGACTCCCCAAAATCGCGAAATCGGCGCCCCCACCCCAAAACCCCAAGGGCAGATCTAGGCTAAGGTTTTTGGTAAACTGTGCAAAATTTGCCCCCTATTTTACGTTTAATGTTTTTTTTAGCGTATTTTTTCGTTTGTTAAACAGAGGCATAATTATTTGGGTTGTTCGTGCGTCTGTCCAACGAATACATTCTCAGAAATGTTGACAAATTAATTATAATTCCCTCTGTACGCGCACGGGAATTGAAATTATATCTCCGTTATTTTATTCGTATTGTTTTTGTGTTTATATTTTTTTCTCCTCGAATTCGGCACTTAACCTGACACACCTTGGGAGAGCCCTAGTTCGCCTTCATGGACGGGTGCCCGCTCGTTCGTGTCTGTGGGGGTTTTTTCCGTAAAATATAAATAACAAATATAAATAAGGGAGACGAGACGTCTCCATCACGTGCGCGTCTCTCCACGTGTTTATTGCACGATCCGTCAGCCGCCATTGGCTACTTGGGAGTGCTTAATTTCAGCAGCATTGATTCAAGACGAGAGGAAACGTGTCTCGTCAGCTTTGCGAAGAGCAGCTGTGTTTGGTTGTGGTAATGGAGCGCTGCACGAGTGTGTCACGATGTAACACGACTGGGTGTTTGTAAAAGTCCCCACGGGCACGCACGTATTAAGAATAAAACATTTATACAGCAATACAATTGATAAGCGAACCACGTCTTCCTCATACATATATAACGACTCCGATAACAAAGTAATAAGAGCCTCTTTTGTTTAAAGACTTCCACAATCAGGGACCCTACCATAGACTTCCTCCGTCCGTCCCCACTCCTCGTGTTCTCCCCTTTTCATCCCTCAGCCCCCCTCTCGAACCTTCTTGTCCTTGTTTTGTACCTTTAGCCAATCCCTGTCCGTTCCCTTTAACGGATCTTGTACTCTCGTTCAAACACCTTATTATTCTTGGTTCTTTCGGTAAAGTCACGTAGAAGGGAAATAATAAAAGTCTAAATAAAACAATAAATGTGTCTATTACAATATATTGTTTTTGTTTAATTTTTTATTGTTTTATTATTTTATTATTTCCCTTCTCAGTGACTTCACCGAAAAAACAATAATCCCTGCAGTCACGAAACCTTTAAATCGAAATTTAACCACCTTATTCTCTAATCCCTTTAAAAGTCTGCCTCCCGACCAATCACCGTTAAGGTCTCTTTCTTCCAATCGGAGACTTTCGTTTATTTTTAAATTGACGTTTGGCTGCATATGGCTTGTGGTAAATTTTCGGTCATTACACATACAAATATATTTTATAGATGGTCCTTGCCTATGACATCTGGCGGTTTATC
Organism: Entosphenus tridentatus; assembly: GCA_014621495.2. Classification (NCBI taxonomy): domain Eukaryota; kingdom Metazoa; phylum Chordata; class Hyperoartia; order Petromyzontiformes; family Petromyzontidae; genus Entosphenus; species Entosphenus tridentatus. The sequence continues at coordinate 11,689,815 of CM025621.2, read as the reverse complement.
ACTTTTGTCACAAGCAAGCATGATGAAACACTGTGAGTCGAAACCGGCCCAGTGTTGTTGGTACTGGGTCAAAGCTGCTGGGATTGTGAACTCCCCGAATGAACGTGGGACCGAAGGGGCTGTGTAAAATGATTTTATTTGTCATGTGGAGACACAGATAAAATATTCGTATGACGGAGACAGTCTGCTCATTGTAGTGTTATATTCACGACACTAATAGTAATTGTGAATTATATATTGTAAGAGACACTTTGGATTTTTTTTTTTATATATTGATGGAACTTTTTGGTTTGTTAACAAATATTCTCAGAATGTTCCACCAATTCCTTGTTGGACATCACTACAAGTTTATTTATAAGGAAACGGGAGTGCATGGATAACACTCATACTGTGTTCCCCACACTTATCCACGATACTACTCTGCCAACCCCGACCACTTCCACTCTTTGCCCTTATCGTAAGTCCAGCATTAGACCAGAACATTTAAAACTAGAAACAAAATCCCACAACTTCACAGTCGCTTCGGGGAGACAATGCATTGGCCAGTAGCGTAGTAGTGACTTATCAGCTTAGGGGGTGCGGCGATTGGTCAGGTGGGGCCCCAATATTGAATGTCTCGCACGGTCGCACCCAGGCTATGAAATATCGGCGGCTCTTCTTGTTTAATCACACCATTACACACGTTTTTGTTATTTTACACTGTTGTTGAAAATACATCTAATGGTGGTTTTCAAGGGGGCCCCAACTCGTAGATTTAGCCCCTGCCCCCTACGCTCATTACGATCCTGTGAATATCAGATTCGTGAAGCCAGGATGTTTTTGGTAACGTTGTTTGGTTTCTTCTTCCTCCTCCTCCATGGCTCACTCCGCCTCGCCTCCGCTGCCCAGATGGTGGAGGAGTTCCACACCCACGTCGCCACGTTCCGCGAGCTCGTCATCTCCATCGGGGACGCGAGCAGCGACAGCCTCGCCGGACGCCTCCAACTGCGCCGCTCGCGGGGCCAGTGCTCGTCCATGGCAACCGACACGTGCACCAGCATGGCCGCCCTCAACAGGTAGCCGTGTTGGTGCACCTTTATACATACCTGTCAACTCATTATCAGTGCCTACCTTATTACGGACCAATTCAGAACGTATTGGTAACCTCGTGCCCTTATAAATTTCGTTCATCCTACAAAGTCCCATCGTAAAGGAGAAACACAAATAGACGAAACTTTTTTTTGCCCATTTTTAAACGGCTGTTTGCCGTATTGACCTGAAAACTCAATTTCCCTGTACAAGAATACGGGTAAACCGTATGGGTTGACAGGTATGGTGTGTATGGTCATCCCTCACTGACGTGGCCACCCTCAACAGCTGTCCGTGTTGCATTAGTACACCAGTATGGCTGAACTCAACAGTTAGACATGTTGCGTTTGCACACCAGTATGCCCAACCTCAACAGGTAGTCGTGGTGTGTTGCTGCACCTGTATGGTCACCCCACAATGACGTGTCCACCCTCATCACCTATTTGTTTTGTGTTAGTAAACCAGTATGGCCGCCCCTCACCAGCATGGCCGCCCCTTACCAGCATGGCCGCCCCTCACCAGCATGGCCGCCCTCAAGAAGTACCCACGTTGGTCAGGGGCCAAGCTCAACAATCAAAATCCATGACACCTCTGGGATTCAAATTCCTGTAAATCCCTTTTTGCCAGTGGTAATGCGCAATCACAACGTTAATGCCGTGGGGAGTGGTGGTACTATTGATAATGGTGGTGGTTGTAAATGGTGGCGTAAGTGTAGTGGTGATGGTAGTGGTGAGTTGAGGGTAGTCGTGTTGATAGTTATGGTGTTGGTGATGTTCGTGGGAGTGATTTAGTTGATGGTGGAGATAATGGACATTTTGATAGTGGTAGTGTAGTTTTGGTTGTTGGGATATTTTAAGGATGCACTCTGCACCGATGTGACATGCTAGATATGCTCCTAATCGTGATCGCTAGGCCCATGTGTTCAGTCAAACATTGAGCCAGCACTGCCGAAGTTTAACCAACCTGGGTCCATTGTTTTCTCCTGTTCGGCCATTCCCCTTTGCCCAGGCCCGAGGAAGGAGAGATCCAGTACGACATTTACAGGCTCTACATCCAGTTTCACGGCTGCCTGGAAATGTACATCTCAGAGATGCTCAAGTCCATCTGCCTCATGGAGTCCTTCCAGCTGCAAGGGAAAGGTACTTCATTAGACTGATCAGGCTGCAAACTATCATCAGCCATGATCAATACACTCCTGGATAAACGATTACTATTTTCGATTGTACCAGGTAAGGCCCACCGAGTTGTATAGCTTTTTCAGTTACGACCTGGCCACAAATGATAGCTCAACGAAGTGGCTTATGTGGAAATGTATTTTAGCCAAATACTCTAAAACACATGTTTATTCTAAATGTAGATGTAAAAAAATGGAGGACACGTGACCACGGGGAGAACATTTAAACCCGAAATATCCAGGTGCCAGGGGTCGTGATCGAAACTCCGACCTCCTGCATACCAGGCAAAGGTAGTTAACATTTCACCACTATCATGGGACCTCCTTTACCAGTAAAATAAAATAATAGGTTTTTCCCCTTTTTTCTGGCAAGAAAACAGGTGTCAAGATGTTAATCCACCAAACTGAAACCTTTTACAAGGAATCATGTCTGCATTAACCACAATGCTTGTGGTCAGAATGCAAACAAAAAACTAACTCTGATAATATATGCATTGTCCTTGAAACCGATTGGTCCACACCAGAGACACCTTACTTTTGAGCCTCGTCTTAAACAGTGTTAGACCAGAAGACGCCAAAAGGCATACAGCACAAAGACAAGCACTATCAGAGTAATGAGAGCTCGGGGTGAGCAGCTACGTTTTGTGGCGATGGTGGGTGGTGGTTGGCGTGGGGAGGGGTAGTACAGTGGTTAGCGCGCTGCGCTACGAAGCCGGCGACCTGAGTTTGATTCCTGGTCACAGCCAACACCGGTGACGAATATCTGAACTGGTCCTGGGCCTCCCCTAGTTCGATTCAGACTCAAATGAGTACCTAGTGCGGTGTCTAGTAAACATCGTCACTAGGGACACAAAAGGCAGCCGGGCGTGGTGGTGGCCACCAACTCCCTAGTGCGCCGTGCCGGCCTTCATAGGGCACTACTCGCTAACAGCACTCACCCCAACAGCCTGTTGAGGCTACACGGGGGAATCTTTGTTTGGTGGTCGGCTTTGCAGGCCGAGAGGCTCGGGGCACGCCGGTGAGTGGCCAGCGCGGGGCCCAGGACGCGTCACACACGCCCATCCTCGACGAGAATGCCGCGTCGCAGACGCCCAACCTCGCCGAGATCGGCTGGACCACGCCGATGGAGATCCACAACACCCAGAGGTGCGGTTGCGGGCACAGCAGCAGCAGTTAGGAGCAGTAAAAAAATAAACTAGATGCACTTTGAGAATACGTCAATTGGAGAAGACTCCAGGGGTTATGCAAGTTGTTATGCATTTAACACAAGTCAGATGGACACTATGTTGGGCCCTGTGCAGATGGGCGTAAAAAGGGAAACACACAGGGTGACACTGATATAGATAGATGGAGACAGAGACACAAAGCCCTTATTCTGAGCAGACACAAATTAGAACGCTTTGAGCAAAAGTTATACATGGAAGTTTACAATGCATAAGCTCGCATGTAAAACACGCATACATACAATGTTCCTCTTCAAAGTTAGACTGTTAGCCATGGGCTCTACCTGGTTTATCAACAAAGGATCTGTCTTTCTGGATTGCAAACAATTATCAAATCTTTTAAACAATGTCTTGACGCTTGTTTGGCACAATCATGTTTCTGCACATACTGTACATTGCACACACTAGAATACTTTCAATGTGACATTACAGTACTCAGTTTTGTGTCTAAAACTGAATGTATTTATTTTTACAGGGATCTGAGAGAGATGAAAGCTCTGCTCAGTAAACTCAGGGAGTCAATGCCACTTCCACTTAAAAACCAAGGTACTCAAAGATCTTGCATTTTACCTTGTTTTGGCAAATATTGGCAAACTAAAACCTTTTTAATTTCCTCTCCCTTACATGAGGTTAAGGCAAGGCAGATCAATGGAATAAGATCAGTGCGGTATCGATAATTTACATAATCCCATTTTCTGATATTTATATGTGCGTTTAATTACTAAAGCAACGAACTTAAATCACTACCTACTTAGAGGAATGTGTAGCCGGGCAGTGGTGGCTACGCACGTGGCAGCTGTAATCCAGCACTGTGGAGACGAGAGTTGGTAGATCACAAATGTTTTGAAACTCCCTTTCCCGTGGGCGTCGAGGACCCGTACCATGGCTCAGAACAGCAAATGTGGACTCTACCTGTTACGTTTGTTTACGGAAGTGTTTCTCCTTTGCATGCGGTGGTTTTCTCTGGATGCTCCGGTTTCCTCCCACATCTCTAAGCACTTATTAATTAGCTGAAAATAACTTAATATATGGAGGACTGCAGAGCTTTGGCAATTGTTAGCACCAGTTCACTGAGTGACTGCCTTTCCCGCTTGTCTGCGACTCCTCGTGCCTCCGAGTTTTTCTCTCATCGAAAGTGCATGAAAGCTACGTAGCACGTTAAAAGTTTAAATTATAATTGTTTAAATGAAACATAAAAAAACTCGTATACTCTCTTCTGGGTTACGAATAGCTATTTCATGGGTTTCAAAATACAAGCAGTACTGGTGGTTTAAGAAGCATTAAGTTTTATTTTAACAGTAAAATGTAGCTACTCAGAAACGCGGTGTAATGCTCTGAGCCTCGTACATTTTGATAAATAATTCCTCTGCAGAAGGAATCCACCATATAATAAATTAGCAACTGCTTTAGTAAAAACAAAACCACCAGATTTGAATTCATTATTCAATTACCTCTACAAGGTGATCATTAAGGATGAATCTGAACATTGCATTATTGACAGGCTAAAAGTCAAGGTCACGACTGTACAGCCATAATGTTTTACAAACGGTAAAATTATATTAAAGCACCATTACCATATTGTTCATGAATAACAGTTGTTGTTTTCCTCCTCTGTTCTAGATGACAGTGCCCTACTCAGCCTAATACCATCTTACCCACCACTGAGGCGGAGGAAGAGAAAACTGCTAAGGCTGTGTTGTCTGCTCGCCAGTTAGGCTGGGCGGCACACGTCAGGCCTACGCTGTACAGGTCACAGGTCAAAAAAACGCTTTACAAATAATAAATACAAAACATATGTAAGCTATCATCATCAGGCAATGTATACAAAAACAATTCCAAATGACGAACATTGAACACAAATGGAATTACCGTATCGTTCAAGAGAATATGCATTTCACTCGCACACGCGTTTGGCCGAATACATCAAACCTTTGGCCGTTGACGAAAGTTGGGAGTGTAATTTGATCCCCCACAGACTAAATGATTACGTTTCTATCAAAACAGTACCTGTGGATCCATCGGAAAGGAACTTGGAAATCTGGCGTTTTAAAATCATGGAAAAGTTCAACTTTAAAAGGAAACGTGTTGCGTATGTGTGGATCCAGTTGGTGCCTTTTTGGTAGAGGGTGTGTCGTCGCATCAAAGGGTAAAGGTCCAGGGGTCTTGTGCTCATTCACTGGGTTCACAGCACTTGGGTCAACGTGCGTCTACACAGCTCGAACCTTGAAGGCCACTTTTCGGACACGGTTGTAAGTGTTCATATCAGAAAAGAAAACCTAAACACACACACACATGTAACAATATTATCAAAAATTACAGTAATCAACATTTTTACTGGCTTCGAGCATGTTTCAAGTTGGGCCAAAATGTGAATGCCAATCATCTACACTCTCCCACTGCATGTTTGTGTAAGCATCTAACGAGATTTAATGTACTTGCAATATGCAATATTCAATGTACAGTCCGTGGATATTTTTTATTTGTTTGTTTCTCGACTATAAATGTTACTCCGTCCTGTTCTCTTCACCCAGACAGGGCATGGGTGTGTTGGCTAACGGTTGGCAAGAGGGGCTATCCTGGGCAACTCTTTTGTGTTGTTGAAACAAGCCTAACATAGACTGAGCATATGTGCAATCATACGACAAGCCTATTTATTTTTTAAACTATATTAAACACATGATACAGGTTTTCCTCTCTTACCATTAAACATTAAAGTACTTCAACCTTTTTTTAAACTACTTATTTGGGCCTTTGTACTGTTTTAGTATGCCAATGGATGTTCAGTTTCACATTTGTGAATGTACCACACCTACAATAGTTTACCAATAATTGAGCAATGTCCAGGAATTTACCAGAATCGCAGTCTTTTTAAATCCTTTATATTAAGTTCACTTGCGCGCTTGCTTGCTTGCTTACGACCATGCAAATCTTTCGGTCGTTTTTAACCCACTTCCCGTGATCCAATCGAGCTGACATTTTCCACACAGACTCGTTGTGCGTGACAATTAATGTTCGTGAAATTTTTTTTCCAAAATTTTACACTTTTTAGGACAAAAAAATTATATTTAATTACCAATTGCTTAATGCTGGCATGCAATCATCTGACCCATAGGTGGCAGCCATCTCAAGCCAGAGGACGAGAGGACTCTAGCCGCCACGCATATAAAGGATTTATAGTGAAAAACTTTGTTTTTACGGGTTAATTTTTACGAATGTTTGCCGCTTCCTTCTACCTTTCTTTACATACATATTTATATCACTTAATTTCGTCTTCCAAGGTCTACCTTAAATAAATGTCATGCTTTGTTTCTAAACTAAGGTTCCAAATCACACTTTGATTTTGCTTATTTGAATACACGGCTTTCCTTCTTTACTTCCAGGAAACGTAGATGTCATTTCGCAGACGGCAGCGACCGTGGGTTCTTACAGTCAACAGAAGTCAAAGTAACAATTCAGTCACCAGTGTCTGGGATTGACACTGTTGACCCTATTGAGATGACAGTGTTGAGATGACACCGTTTCCCACACCTCTGATTAGCGCGGTTGGCTACGTACGGTGTGAAAGAAGTTCAACGTACATGACTCAAAAATCAAGCAGCTCTTACCTTGCAGCTACGCACGTACATGCATACCTATGCTGTGTGTCCTGGGCTGTGTAGTGGTTAGCACACTGCGCTACAAACCCAGCATCGCGAGTTAGATTTACTCTCACGACGAATACTAGTGACGATTATCTGAACCGGTCCTGGGCGTCTCGTAAGTCGTCCAAGCCTCGAAAGACATAAGTCGTCTAAGCCTCAAGAGTACCTGGTGCGGTGTGTAAACATCAGCACTAGAAGACAAAGGTGGCTGGGCGTGGTGTTGGTCACCCACCCCCTCTTGTGCTGTGCCGGCCTTCATAGGTGCTCGCTAACAGAACTTGCTCCAGCAGTCTGTTAAACCTCTCAAGGGACACTTTATTATTATTTTTTAAACACAAGTTTGAAGCTTCTTTTTTTTTTAAATAAGCCCCCCAAAAGTTAGAGTAAATAAAATAATAAAAGCACTCTAATGATGTCACTGACGTAAGCTTTACACATTTCAACGACTTATATAATGATTCACCCCCGCCTCCACTGATATTGGATTCATTCTTTAATTTTCGGAGTCATCATTAAACTCTGGAAATATTTTCTCTCATTTGGATTGCCCATCTCATTTACTGTTTAGTTTGTTCCGTTTCATTTTTTCCACTCGTTTCTAAAGGTAACAGCAAATAACGTTCACCTGTCGTGGTTCCACACAAGGTCAACTGCATCAACATCCAAATGTCTTGGGAGCGACATCACAGTAACGTCACAAAAGCGCCGTAATAGCAACGCTTGACCTTAACTTTAGAGTCATTTCTTATCATTGAAACTGGAGATTCACATATAACAGCCTGAGGCACACAGCCTATGTGCAATTAAAATGTAATAAGATATTGAATGATTACTTATTTAATAATTTATATAAGTATCCACAAATGAAGAGCCATTTGTTCGTTGTATTGCGTCTACCATGAGGATGAGCCGTGTCTCGCGCCACCGGTTCCTTGGGGAGTAACGTTTGGGGGGTTGGGGGGGGGACACCGGTTGTGTGGGGCGGGGGAGGGTGGCCACCGCTAGTCCTTCGATTCTCCCTCTGGGACGGCGGCAGTGACGGTGGCCTCGGGGCGGGCGAGCCTCGCGCGCAAAACCTCCGCGAAGCCGTCGCCGAACCAGCACGTGAGGTGCAGGCCGTCCAGGTGGAAGTAGAAGAGCTGGTCCTGGCAAGAGCGTCGCCGGTAAGCGGAGCGCGGGTCCGCCGACAGCACCGCCGTCGCCGCGCGCCGCACCTCCTCCGCGGAGCCGAAGTGGCGGAGCGCAGAGCGCCCTGCCAGCAGTGGTGGACGTTCACACAAACTGCGTCATGGAGGGAAGCGTATTAAAAATGAAATGCGTACAAAGCTGCATAGAATGCAACTTGGATTCACGTAGCATCCCAATGCGACCGCATCTCACGGTATGTTTATAGTTGAGAGGAAAGCAGTTTGTCATAGGCAGAGAAGAATAAAAAAAGGTCTTGACCCTGGTCTTAAACAGGGGTGGGGGGGGGGGCAAAGAATTGACAGCATAGATAGCCGGGGAAGGGAATTCTAAGCCGACAGACAGTAGAGGAGAATGAGCAATATTCCATTCGGTGAAGGGTGACTGGGGGCTTCAACAGAAATCATTACGCGTGCGAGAAGAGTGAAATTGGAGGGCGGAAGGTAGGCAGGCAGCTAAGCAGGTTGCAGCCTGATAAGTACATCAATAGATCACCTGGGAACACCAGATATCATAGGCTTGGCTTGCAGAGCTTTAAATTAAAGGTTTTTTCTTCCTGCAGCGGCCACCTCTCACCTTTGTCGGCAGCGTTGGCCAGTTGCTGCAGCTCCTGTTCGGCATGTGGCGTGAAGCGTACCGCCAAATTTTTTACCGGCGCCTCTCTGACCCAGGATGCCACCGCACTCTGTTCCTCGGAAGCCGGCGTAGCAGGGTCCGCAGCGCTCGCACGCGAGTTCTCTCTTGCTTCGAGGGTTTCGCGAGCGAGAGGCTCTTTACTTGCGTCTACTAAGCAACCACCCGTTTCCTCGGCGGTCACAACCGGTTCTCCTGAGCCACATGAGTGAACGTTACCATAGTTGTCACTGTCAACGCAGTCGGATACTCGAAGATGTTCACCATCAGGGCTGGCATCTCTCACTTCCGGGTCCTCCGTTGCCGCTGTGTGACCGTCGACTGCTTTAACGGGCACATCATACTCCGGTATATACGGTTTGATGTCCAAAACCGGCGTTCCGTCGATCATGTCAATTCCAGACAGGTAAAGTGTTCCACCTATGATAAAAGAAAACACGCACTGTCAACAATCACAATCGTAAATGCAAACAACATAACCAGGCATGCAATGATGCATCGATTAATCAGTTCATACGCTCAAATCGTGCACGTTATAATCATTTATTATAAATTCGTATATGTTGCATGCTTTGGGTTCACGTGACCCTTTGCTGCTACCAGTGGGGCAACATTGGCCACAATGTCCAAAAAATATTGATTCTTGAATCGAATCGTGACCGCAAATCATGACAATTCACCCAAATTGCCGACAATATGCAATCTGTTAGGTAAGCTAGAATGAATGACTTCGATGAGGTACTAACCAGATGAGCCTATTCCCATGACACACAGCTGAATACCATTCTGCTGTATCTGTATCTTCTGACCAAATCGCCCAAAATGCACCTGATCTCATCATATCGGAGAAGCTAAGCAGATTTGATGTTGGATAGACAGCTTGGATGGCAAACAGCTATCCAAAGAGTATATTGTTAGCAACTCCTCAAGGGCTAAATTGCAGATAACTTAGGCCCAGGAAGCGATATCCATTGTATTGAACCATGCACCCACAACTACGCTCCCTGCCTTCACCAACCCGCACGAATCGGCAACGTGAAGTTTGGTCAAATAACCCTCAGCGGTGGATTGACATTATGTATATGGGACACACATATCTTCTAGCTGTGTCCGTACCTTCAATTTTTTCGAGCCTGGCCAGGGAAAGTCCGATGGGATTGGGTCGATGAGGACTCCTCGTTGAAAACACTCCGACTTTGAGCCCGTTTAGCCTGGGAGGCTTAACCTTGGCTTTAGCTGCGGAGGGGCCATTCTTGTGGAACACAAACAGGATCCTGTGTGACACAACAGCACGGAGGATGCACTTAAGCAACCACGTAAAGGCAGGAATGAAGTATTTTATACACCACTGCTGAGCACGTGTCGCGAGGAAGGATGGTGGCAGGTGGTCGAGACTAACAAAGGAGTTGCAGCCAAGGAAGTGAATCCGTGTACTCTTACCAAGCCGCACCGACTTGTGTCGGTAAGTATGGTCAAATAACCCCACTACCCGTATGGTGCAGAGAGGCTCTCATCAAGCAATGTATTGAAACATTCCTGCAATTTAAAAACGATTAAAGAGTATTTTTTCGCACTGCGCTATGAACCCCGGTGTTCCGAGTTCGATTCCCAGAAATGGCAAACATCAGTGGCGAATGATCTGTGCCGGTCCAGGGCCTTCCCCAACTTGGCCAACCAACACCGACCAACGTGGTGAAGTATGGTCAACGGCCACTGCCCGTATGGTGCGGGGGAGGTTCTCGTCCAGCAGTATACCGAAACATTCCTGCAAATTATATACGATTACACTCGGAGGTGCACTTTCCCACGCGGGCACCAACAGTGAGGAATGTTTGTCGCGTGGCAGTAAGCATTTGCATCGGGTGTCGTGGGCTGCTGTACCAGACGTGTGAGAAGTGCTGGAGGCCAGCGAGCGAGTGTTCCGCGTTGCTGAACACGGATCTGTCCAGACGGACGCGGGCACGTGAGGCCGCGCACACGGAGGGCTGTCGAGGTGTTCCGTTCTTGGTCGGGAAACATGACTCCACGTAGCCAACTGGCCGCGTCGTAAGATTTCCTACACATAATATAATCGCCCGTTTACCTCGACGGAAATCATCGTCATCATTGATATCATCAGCATCTATCCCTTCACCGCCATAATTGTGGGGGCGCCACTCTCTCTCCATTGTTGCCTTTCCCTTATAGTATGTCAGGTGCTGTATCGGCACATCACTCGATGTTATCACACGTGCCATCCAGTTGATATTTAGTCAACATCTCCTTGGTTTTTTTATTCACTGTTAAAACGTTATCTATTTATCCCGGAAAGCTTCACTGAATTTCAAGACGTTTCGCATGTGAGATATAATGTGGGACACTGGGAGAAGAAAACTCACCACCAATAAACGAGGAGTTAACACTTGAGAGGTACACAAAGACAAAGATCCCCCGTATAGCCCGAACAGACTTTTGGGGCAAGTGCTGTTAGCGAGCAGCTATGAAGGTCAACACTGCACACGAGGGGGTGGCTGGCCAGCACCACGCCCGAACGCCTTTGTCTCCCCAATGGTGATGTTTACACACCACACCGGGTACTCATTTGAGGCAGATTCAAAGGGGGTTCACAACCAACTTGCTGTACTGCCATCAACTGGTCACCACAGTTCTGTGGGTTTTGGAGTTTCATAAACGTATATGACCCTTGCCTCCAAAGCACTACATTCACTACACCACTCTGAGTAACGCTCTTCGATGCACTTAAAGCGAGTCGTGCCGTTAACGTGTTATTTTTGCGATTGCCGTTAGGGAATCCCGTCTGGCATGTGGCAGGCATGTGGCAGGTGTGATGTACCTGTCTCTAGGGAGGAGACACCTGGAGACAGAGAGCGTCTCGGCGCTGCCACTTGAGCCTCAGTCTCGTTGCCGACCGCTGGGGACACCTCCTGGCGCAGCGTGGCCTTGATTCCCTCCACGTCCTTGCGGTGCACTCGTTTGGCCTGATCCAACTGCAGTCTGCTCACGGGGACGTAGGGTGCAATGCGTTTTTGACCCTTACCAGTGCAAGTGCAGCCACATCATCTTTATGAAATGTAAAAATCTCTGTAATTCCTGGCACGCCTAAAACAATTGAGTCCACTTGAAATATGAGTTGTTACCAAAATGAACACACCATTAAATGGCATCTAGATAATGAAAATGTATCAGGATCTTAATTTAGACTGGAGGAATCCGATGAGCTGTGAATCTCTTTTTCACAGATGTCCAGTATGGGTGGGTTGGAAAGTTACAATTAGATACGAGCATCATGACAAATCCTCAATACTTTAAAGTGAAAGATGGATTTGTTTTACTGCAGTTACCAAACACAGATCCAAAGGCCCAAAAATGCCAAACGGCCAACGTAACGCCGCATGATTAAAGTTGTAGCAGGTAACCGTTCATACTTTTTTTTACCGAGCGAGGTTACACAAACTTGGAAAAGAGACGATTAAAGAACATTCGAAAGTGCAGCAGTGTGATGGAGGAAGCGTGGCCCAGAGGACCTGCGCTGTGGTGGTTGAACACCGGGTGGATGAGACGACACGCGGTCTGGTCGACGGGAGACCACAACGTGGGTGGAGGAATCGGTGGGTGACGTTCACGGGCAAGACGACTTTCCGAGGGGCTTACCGTAGATTTTTGAGTTCCGCACGCAAAACAGACATTTGTTGAAGCAATTGTGCGGTTGAGTCCCTGCCCACGAAATGTTGGTCGGTCTTCCCCACAGGAGACGTCATCTCTGGGCCCTGCTCTTGCACCTCTCCGTGCCCGGTCACAGAGTTCCGTAATCCTTGGGAGTCCCTGGGACACTCGATGCAACTTATAATAAGCCGTCTTGCCCGCAAGGCGATTTGCAGTGGGAGGTAGCAGCTTGTGGCTTTTCACCGCCTGCAAACAATGCATTTCGTACATTAAATTGATCAATCACAAGGTAAGGACAGCATTGCTTCGGTTTGTGCATGGTTCGATCCCAACAACTGTGGTGGTATAAATTCCACATTCCATAGCACAACTGTTGTTGACGTACCCAAAAAGTGGCCCAGTACTCACTCCAGATATTATATTCGCCACTGAGAAAAGTGTGCTTGGCCAGGGCACATCATGGGGCTCAGACGGGATGATGAATTGGCTAATGGCTGGTGTTGAAATCGCAGCCAAAGGAGAGGGATGATAGCAACGAGACGAAACCTCGGGCGCTGAAGCGAGATGGATCTTGGAATGGCCAGACCGTGGGGGGACACATGTGGCAGCTGTGACTGCCAGCAGCAGCACTGTGAATGCCGTTACCTGCGCCGTAAATAACCCACACACCAACCAACCCACCAACTTTGGAAAAAGAAAAAAGAAATTAATCTGGTCGAAATCGTTCACGTACAGAGGGGGGGGAGGGAAGCCGCCGTGTCGGCAAGTTAACGCGTGGCACCCATGGCTAATTGACGCGCCATCAAACGTTGTTTTTGAACTCACGTTTCGTTTTTATCTCCGTAATAGGTCGCCACTTACACTCCATGTATTACGTTGCGAAACGTCTCCTGACATAATGTCGCGCGAGAGGTGTGAGTGGGGTGTTGGGAAAGGGGGTGCGAGAAAAATGACACTTTTAAAAGAATGTTCGACCGTGACAGGATTCGAACCTGCAATCTTCTGATCCGAAGTCAGACGCCTTATCCATTAGGCCACACGGCCGCTGACGAAGCACGCCCCAAACGAGCTTTAATATCCAAGTCGCAGCCACCGTCACCTCTCCGTACCCCCCGACAATTAAAATTGTCCCTATACGCCTGGAGGGGGAGGTGCTAAATAAGACAAACACACAAAGCACCCACTTTTAATCGCTTCGGCGACTACTCCGTAAGCCACCCAAGGCAACGACGCCCCGCGCCAATTTATTTGAGTTAAAATACGCTCCGGTGACGTCTCCTTCAGCAAGGACGTTACATTTCGTGCTATTGATAAGCCGCCGCGCCCCCCCCCTTTCAACGTGGGACGCACGTGACCGCCGCCGCCTCCGCCAATCGGAGGCGCTCGCGCGCCCGGACGACCACGCGCTCATCGCTTAACCGCTGTACGGATTTGGAGGTCGCGGTGCCGGTGCCCCCCCCCCCCGAACTCCCTCGACACCGCCGACTACTGCAATGACGTCACCGAGGGTTGATGACAATTCGCCCGCCATCTTTGCTAGGGGGGTAAGGGGGGTGGTTATTACTCCCCCTACCCCACACATCTCTCTGCCGCAAATCGATGACGCTATCAGGGGGAGGGGGGAAACAACCTCCACGCGTTCCCAATGGGAGTGGCCGAGAGACCCCCCAAGTAAGATGGCGGGGTTAGACCGTGGCTGTAGTGCAATCTTCTGATTCGCCTTTATCCATTAAACCACACGGTCGCCAACGACGCACGCCCCGCTGAGCCTTTACATCCACGTCGCAGCCACCTTCACCCCTCTCCCCACCCCCCGAAAATTAAAATTCATAGCGCCTCGGGGGGGGGAGGAGGGGAGGGATGGAACACAACCTCCAATGGGAGTGGCAGACAGCCTCCCCTGAGTAAGATGGCGGCTGTGGTGTTGGGGCTGAGTGACGTCGTCTGTGTCGGGGCGGGGCGTAGAGGGTGAGGGCGGGGCGTAGAGGGTAGGGGGCGGGGCGTGGATGGTGGGGGGCGGGGCGTGGATGGTGGGGGGCGGGGCGTGGGTGGTGGGGGGCGGGGCGTGGGTGGTG
>CM025621.2:11656198-11675143 GCA_014621495.2 Entosphenus tridentatus | reverse complement strand
GATTAGACAATTCGGAGGTCACGCGTCTGGCAGAGGGAAGGGAGCGACGGCGAGGTTTTGGTGACACCACTGATATTGGTCGTGACGATCTCGTGATATCAGGGGGTTTGATTGGTGGTCTTTGCTAAGTCTGAAGGACGTTAACAAAACAGTGGTCCATGCATGTCGGATGTCGACCTTGCAACAACTACGGGATCTGACAGCAGGAAGGAAGCGATGGCGAGGTGTGATGATGGTCCTTTGACCTTCATTAAACCAGCCCAAGGCCCCATAATAGGTCCGTGGTGGCCACGGATTTGGCCTCGTGGCATTTTAGCTCCTTATCTCCATTGTCTTGATCAAGGGATTCGTCAGGCTTTGGATTAGAATGACACGTATGGTTGTATGGAAAGCTGCCTTGCCACGGTTCACTTGTGTGTGTGTGGTGCTGCTTCGTAATGTGATGAGTGTTTCATTATGGAAATTCGTTTTTGGTTGTGTGAAATGAATGGCAAGAGCCACCGTTTTGCTGTTGGGAAGGTCAGAAGGGGCAAATGCCCTTCGCTCTCCTCTCTGACTTAATAGGGGACTTTGTCTCACGCCTGGTGATTATATGTACACGGTATGTACATACTGTATGCATATGTTTCATACAGTGTGACCTTTTTGAAAAGCCTGCGAAATTGTGTCATTGCATCGTGGATGTGTATTTTTTTAAGACGGTAGCAATGTCGGACCGCGTGAGACGGAAATTACATTATTATTGTCGTGATACGGTTTTCATTCACAATTCATATTTTGACTGGAGTTAGTGCTTGTTGGTATGTCGGTGCTAAGGTCATTGGTTAGTGGACAGTTGTGTCAAACACCTGACATGGAATTTTCACTTGTTTGACAGATTTAGATTGTTATTTAGGCAAAAATTGTGGCTTTCCGTGAACATTACCACAATTTTTGCTATCACCATTAACATCACGATTGTGATGCTGTTATAACGATCATCATGACCGATACCATCAACGTAATTGCCATAACCACTGCCAGCATTATGTAATCACTGCATAACCATTAAATAAACACTGCCGAGTAAAACCTTTATGAACCTGGTGTGGGAAATCAATGGCAGTTGCCCTATAGGATAACTGGTACCTGCCATAGTCATGTGGAGTTGTCACCACAAAAAGGACAGAGAGCTAAGATTAGTGTCACCCATCGCTCAAAAACGGGAACCATTTGCCTTGTGACATGCTTCTGCCTTGTACTGTACTGGTATAGCTAACTATTTTACTGCTCGTGGTTGTGATTCAGGTGGCAAGGGGTGCGCTGGGAGCTGGGTTTGTGGCCAGCAGGGATGTCCACTCTTCTGCTGCTGCTTTCCAGAAGATCGGTAAGGGCAGTGCTGGTTTCACCTTCGTGCCTGTGACCATGTCAAAGCAAAGGGGCATTGGGACTAATGACCTTGGCCTATTTTCTGGAGTACAGTATTCGAGCTTTTCGTTTGTGTGGCTTTCCATCAGGAAGCTTGTGCACTATTAACTTTCAACCACAGAACTCAAGTCTGTACTTGAGTTACCTCTTTATACTAGAGCACATAATATTCAAATTCTCCCAGACAAGTTTAATTCACAGACTGGAATGAATTATTAAACCAGAATTCAGGCTTGGTGAAAAATACATCACCAAACATTGCAATTAAATGTAGTTGTCAGGGGCATTTAATTTACAACGTTGATAGGACAAAGTCACTGGTGAAAATTACACATTCCCATGGCAGTGACAAGTCTGCCAAATGTGTTTACCACTTAAATTGCCATCAGAGTGGTAGTTATTGTATCAACCCAAACCTATGATAGACTGATTTGGCTGCCCAAGTAGGCTTTGACCTCAAAGCCTTCCAATATTGATTTAAGCATGCTTACTTACCATCGCACAAATCGGCTAGATAATTCTCAATTAATCAACGACAGCCTTTTTAATTTAAATATAGTCGTTTCTCAATAAGCTTTGGAAAAAGAAAAACACGAGAGAGTTAACAAAGAGGAGTGGTAGTAGAGGCAGTAGGAACGTATGAGAGGGCAACACTGGGACCTCGCATCAACAGCAATGAGCTCCGGACACAGCGGGGCAGTGGTGTTTGTAACGTTATTGGAAATGTTGTTTTGCCCAGGCACGGCTGAGGTGTCGTCAATCCTGGAGGATAAGATCCTGGGAACGGACATGTCAGCTGAGCTGGAGGAGACAGGCCGTGTGCTGTCTATCGGAGATGGTATCGCTCGTGTATACGGCCTCAGTAACATCCAGGCGGAGGAGATGGTGGAGTTCTCTTCCGGCCTGAAGGTATGGCGATGCGAGACGCGCCGAATCGTGGCTTGAGCTCTCAGAAACAGACCTCGACCGGAACGTTGGCAATTACCCCGGGCATAGTGATTCAATGCTTTAGAGCGGTGTTTCTCAATTTTTTTTTTGGCGTGTGGACCACTTAGCCGATGCAAATATTTCCGCAGACCACACAGCCGCCCACTCCTGGTGACCCAAGGCATTCGCCTATCTCTCTAAATACCAGTAGTACAAAATGATGAATATAACTAGAACAAAAAAAAAAGAATTTGTTTCAATGCAGCTATAAGTTTTTTTCTAGAGGTGTTATTTAGATCGTAGGGCTAGGGTTATTTAATCAGAGTAGTTTACCTAACTTCATTTTGAAATTAACTATTGTAAGTCAAATATTAATGTCCAAAACAAAACGTGTCAACATTGTAATTTTTTTATTTAAAGCTTTCGTGACTGCAGGGATTCATATTCTTGGTTCTTTCGGTAAAGTCACGTAGAAGGGAAATCGTCATCGGCTGTGAAATCCACAGCAATAATTTTTTTTTTTTTTTCCTTCTACGTGACTTTACCGAAAGAACCAAGAATAACATTTTCATTATTTCCGGATCAATCTGCGTTTGCATCACAGCCCACGGGACCACCTGGAGGACTATCGTGGCCCACTGGTGGTCTGTGGACCACACTTTGAGAACCACTGCTTTAGAGGCAAGGGTCTGTGAATCGCATAGAGTTGTAAAATGTCTCAATTCAGCTGAGTTGCGAGCTAGCAAGGAGATGACAGCACAGCAAGTGGGTTAGTAAATGCATCGCTGCACACCTTTTCTCTTATATGCGTGGCAGATTTTTTTTCTGAGCACTCCGGTTTGCTCCGGTTTAAAATGGCCCAATGCATGCCCAATCTGAAAGTGTCTTGAATAAATAGGTAAATCAATGGCAGTGTAATACATTTTCTCAACTATTTAAAGTCTTTATATGTTAATTACTTGCAATAACCAAGTTCTTGGAGTTCAATTTATTGTAGTTTTATTGAAATGTTTTTTTTAAACAGGGACAGATTAACTCTTCTGCCTTCTAAAGAAATTAAAACCGTTATCTTATAAAATATGTGGAAGAACAAGGCAAAGCCAGGATGTCTAAAGAAGATCAGGTGGGATATTGCCCATAGGATTAGCCAGCGCGTAAATGAGGTGGATCACAGGGCCACAGAGTTTCTTGTTGCAGGTGGCTGGGCGGCTCAAGGAGGCTTATACTGCATAAGAGGAATTGTCCGTGCACTAATCAGATCCTGGGTTTAGATCCTGGTTTCAATCGCCTGCAATTAAACCAGGTGCTCAAATGTAGCGAGGTGATTATATTGGCTCAATGTTACATTGCGTTACTTAATTGGCATCTTCCATCTCGTCAAGGAGCATAAACCATCACAAAAACTCCGGTCAACCTCACAGCAGCGGCTTTTGGCTCGCCATCGAACAAAGATGGTCACTGCATCATGCGCTTTCAGATGCGCTTCTGCGGCCGTCTGGAACGTTCTTCCTTTCGACATTCGGAAGCCACTGGAGCTATGCACTTTTAAATCAAGATTGAAAACTAATTTCTTTAAAACTGATTTTTGTGTTTAGTCTTATCCTTCCCCCACACCTCCGATTAGCACGGTTGACTACGTGTGTACAGTGTGAGAGAAGTTCAACATACGTTTATGTTTGACGAGACAAACACACTGCAATGCATCTGGGCAGTTGTGCCACCGAGTGTTGATATTTAGGTGCATTAACAGAATTCAAGAAGTAGTTGTGTGATGGCAGCTTCTTATATTGGGTATAGAAAGGAACAGCTCGAACATATGAAGGTTAATGGCATAATTTAAACCGTTTTGAACAGTAAGTGGGTTTGAGGAGGAATACGTCGCTAGAACAGGGTGATGACCGATGATCAAGAATAGCGACAGAGTGGCAGCCAAGGAATGGGCGGCTTCCAGGGGGAAGTCGACCGCAAATCTTCTTGTGTGCCTATGCTTGGTGGACTATTGCAGCATTGTGAGACCATGGCAACGACTTGGGGATACCTTCACCCGGCAGTGTATTGACCATGGCAGGTGGTGACAAGAGCTTCACGATTTGGTCCACAGGGTATGGCCTTGAACTTGGAGCCCGACAACGTGGGAGTGGTGGTGTTCGGTAACGACAAGCTGATCAAAGAGGGCGACGTGGTGAAGCGGACCGGGGCCATCGTGGACGTGCCGGTTGGAGAGGAACTGCTGGGACGCGTCGTGGATGCCCTGGGAAACGCCATCGATGGGAAGGTCAGGGCGCCGCTTGAGAAATGCTGTCACGTTCAATTAGTTTTCATTAAGAAGTAGACAAAATCCCTCCCCCCACACCCTCATCCCCCTCCCCCCTCTTTCCTGACGCCCTTGTCCCCTCTTATATTAGATATCTTCCTCCCTTACCTTTAACCCCCCCCCCCCCCCATATGAACTTTCACTTCTCTGCTAGAGTCCCCCCACTTGGGTGGGGCAGTGAGCCCAATCTCCCCCCTGCCGCACCGATCTCGGGCTTTTGTTTTTAGAATTTCTGCCCTCCTACCCCCTTCTTGTTCTGTGATGGGTACTTTGTAGCGGGCTCACGTAGAGTTGAAATAAAATCATTAAAATAAAATTAGGCGAAATAACTTTGCTTTACTTGAATTAACATGGCCCTGTTTTTTCTCGAATAAGTCGAGTTTCTGACCGAGGGCCTGGCCTAACGCCGACCAGAACAAGTCGTAAAAAAAATTGGCGTTTGTTTTCGACAGGGTCCACTTGGCGCCAAGGTGCGTCGCCGCGTGGGGCTGAAGGCTCCGGGCATCATCCCGCGCATCTCCGTGCGCGAGCCCATGCAGACGGGCATCAAGGCCGTGGACAGCCTGGTGCCTATCGGCCGTGGACAGCGCGAGCTCATCATCGGAGACCGACAGACCGGGTGTGTAACAAGGAACCCTTCTGGGCTGTTCGACATTCCCACTGTTTATCTTTCTCAGAGGGATGATGCTTCTCGTTTAATGTGGCTTGGCAGCCAACAACCACGGCCGTTACTCTCAGAGATGAGCAGGCGTCAGCATCTTGCGACGAGCAACTGAGCCAAATGGGAGCACCGCTCCTTTTCCTAGCAGTTACGGTAGTGAGTGCTGCCAAAGCCTACGAAAATTAATCTTTTCTCAAGCGTGCTGTTTCTTTCATTGTTGGCACACTTTAAAATGTACATGCATAGTTCAAACTCTATATCTTTTTGTTTCTGGCCTTCTTTGCAGTATAGGCCATACATAGTTCATCTGCGTAGCAGAAGTGATTAGATTTTTTTGCAAGGATTTTTAGGGCAATCTTTATATTTTTATCCTAAAACTTGCTTGTGCGCCTGCCTCGTTTATAAACGGCTACATATCCGATTAGCACGGTCGGCTACGTACGGTGCAAAAGAAGTTCAACATTCATACATGTAGGGCTTCAAAAATGGTTATACTGTTCATAATCTTAAAGAGGGTGAAAAGTTATGAGTCTTAATTTGTTAAGGACACGAGGTCTGAAAATGTAATTTGTGCTACACACTATTCTTGTTTCTTCCAGGAAAACGGCCATTGCTATTGACACCATCATCAACCAGAAGCGATTCAACGAGGGTACGGATGAAAAGAAGAAGCTGTACTGCATCTACGTAGCCATCGGTCAGAAACGATCCACCGTGGCCCAACTGGTGAAGAGGCTCACAGACGCCGGTAAAACTCCCCACAACCTCTGCTGCACGACCGCCGACTCCTATAAGACTAATAATGCTCGGTAACCCACCGTTCAGATAAAATGATAACGTTTCTGGTTCTTATTGTTTCATGGGTCGCTCGATCGCAATCGTTTATATGTACCGGCAGTCACGTGTTACGTATTCGTATGTAGATGGGTATAGCGGAGACTAACAATAACAACAGCAGAGAAGGCATCGAAATATCACTCCTGTCAACAACATGTGCACAAACACACAATACTACCTGATGATGATGAGTCGTATGTATTGATATCGACTGAAAATATGTCATTGTAATCTATCACATGACGAGCTGACTTTTGTTACTTATATCACTAACTGGCACTGTGCGTTTAAAGAGGGTGTCTCGATGAGCTGTAGCGATGCGCCATTATCAGTGACGATCAATCCACTGCTGGATGAACGCCTCCCCAAGCTCTCGCTGCTGTCTCACTGTGCTGCAATGTTTGTAATCCATCTGTATCCTGCACATGGGCTTATTTGATATCACCATTTCCGCACTCGATGTACTCTCTGGCACATTTCCCTTATTTGGCCGCTACTCAGACATGAGTAAAAACTAAAACTATAAATGATTTTAATTTTACAAGTTAAGGCCCAAGGGAGCTGTATGGAGCTCCTTTTCAGAAGCTACCTGGCAATTACGAATGATAGCTCAATGAAGTGGCTTCTCACGTGGAAATGTACAGCTGCCAAATACTCTAAACGCATTTTGATTCTAAATGCGTAGTCTTGACCACCGGCCATCATCCCTTCGAGCGTCTCATACTCCCCAAGCCCACCTCTTTCTTGTTCATGGTCAGACACCTGTAGACGGACGTCCAGTTTAATTGCCCGTTGATGGCTTTGCCGATTTACAGACGCCATGCGCTACACGATCGTGGTGTCGGCTACGGCCTCTGACGCCGCGCCCCTGCAGTACCTGGCTCCCTACTCGGGCTGCTCCATGGGCGAGTTCTTCCGCGATAACGGAAAGCACGCGCTCATCATCTACGACGACTTATCCAAGCAGGTGCGCACGCGCTCGCACTCCTTCATCCCCGTCAGCTCGGGGGTCGCCCATGGAGATAAAAAGGCCCCTTCGTCATGCTCACAAGAGAAACGCTTTGAGTTGGCTCTCTGAGTGTGTGAATAATATCAGCACGCAGCGTACACAGGGCAGTCTGTTAAGGCTACATGGTGGGGGATCTTTGTGTCACGCCCGCAGGCTGTGGCCTACCGTCAGATGTCGCTGCTGCTGCGCCGCCCCCCGGGCCGCGAGGCCTACCCCGGCGACGTGTTCTACCTGCACTCGCGTCTGCTGGAGCGCGCGGCCAAGATGAACGACAACTTCAAGGGCGGCTCCCTCACCGCTCTGCCCGTCATCGAGACCCAGGCCGGCGACGTGTCTGCCTACATTCCCACCAACGTCATCTCCATCACCGATGGACAGGTGCGCCTTGCTCGTGCGCCTCAAGTTTATACGACGACGTGGATGCGTACGGCGTCAAAATACGACTACATCTCAAGACACTGTACAGAAACGTTGGGCATGTTTATAGTGAGAAAGAGACGGTTGGTCATAGGCAGACAAGAAGAGCAAGGTCATTATCCACGACTTGAAACAGCTGGCCCAGTTCTTGAGACCTTGTTGCCTGTGATGTTGTTAACCCTTTCCCATTCCGAGACCTCTGCAAGATGCATGGTGGGTCCCGTTCACTGCTGAGTCTCGGAACGCGCAAGCGGTTGGCGTTAATTTTATTCAGAGAGGCGTAGCGCCGTTGTTTTTAAAGACATCGTACTCACCGCAGAGAACTGTAGCGACACGACCACCGTACTCTATGATAGCTGGCGCCCAGCTGTGCCGCATGCCCCCCCCCCTCCCCCGCTCTGCCTTGTGGGAGCCTCGGTACCGATAAAGTACACATACGTCATCAGAACATAATCGGAAGAAAAACTGATGACATACATGAACGTCGTCGGAATGAGAAATGTTAAGCAGAGTGCTGGCGACACCACCCCTTTCTGTGTCATGTTGGCCTTTGTAGATATTCACTAACAGTACTTGGCCTTTACAATCTCCAATGCTGTATGTGGGAATAGTTAATATTTTGTTCAGTATATATATCCAATTTGGTAGTTATGAATTTTAATTAAGTGTTGGTTTATACCGAGTTGGTTGAGAGAGGTTGTAATTTGTTTTTTGCTGGCTGTATTCATCCACAGATCTTTCTGGAGACCGAGCTCTTCTACAAGGGCATCCGGCCAGCCATCAACGTCGGTCTGTCCGTGTCGCGTGTGGGATCGGCTGCCCAAACCAAGGCCATGAAGCAGGTGAAACATCCCCGACGTGTTCAGACCAACGGCTACAACCAAATCACCCTCAACGCAGCCGATCTCATCGGCTCTCGGAAGCTAGGCATGGTGGATATCTTGCTATTGCCTTGAATGGGCGACCACCATGAATAGACACGAGGTGTATGCTGCCGATGGGCTACGTGGTGGATAGTAGAGGATGGCGTATGGTTTTGTGCTATGCTGTGTCCCTTCCGTGCTCCACACCTTCATAAACCCGCACTGATCAGCATGGTGAAAGATGGTCAAATATGGGGAGGCCCTCATCCAGCAGTGGAATCAGAATATTTACACTGGCGGAGTCCGATGAGCTATAAAGTTATTTTTCAGAGATATCCAGTAGATTCCTGGGCATCTGACAACAGGAGTGCAGTGTCTTTGTGGCGTAGTGGAATTTCATCACTGAATATCGCATCTAGCAACAACAAATGGCGCCGATACGTTTTGAGACACTTGTGGTGCTTTCAATGTGTGTTGTGGTACTTCAAGACGCCTACCACCAGGTGGCAGTAAAGATTGTGGAGTGGTTAGCAACATGGCCGTGATTCCCTAGCTGTGGGTAAACTGGCGAATTGTTACGTGAACCCGTCCCGAGCTGCCTCTAGGTCAACTGGGCCGTGAATGTACATGAGAGGTGGGTAACCTTTAACTTTCTGAGGGCCCAATAGGGACTTACAAATACCTCTAAATGGAGGCCAGTTATTTACACACACCTCGGTCACTTTTTTGTCTTGTCTGAAGTGACTGACTGCAAAAATTTTATAAACGGTGTTCTTGCCATGTCAAAGACATTCCGTTCTAGTACCCGGTTGGTGCGGCTTAGATGCCCGCATTGACAGATTAACATGAATTTCAGGCCAGGAGGGATGAATCCCGGCCTGTGTGCCCGTAAGTTCCCCACTTTGATCGTGTGCCATGTAAAACTTCGCCGATGCGGAGACGAGAGGCTTGGTGCCGCCCACCGCCGCTGCCCGCGGGACATTTGCGTGGCTCGCGTGAGAGCGGAAGTTCTACGTCGTACACGGCGTGGAACGGGCGGTGTGCGTTGACATCCGCGCGTTCCCCGTCTGCCCCAGGTCGCCGGCTCCATGAAGCTGGAGCTGGCCCAGTACCGTGAGGTGGCCGCCTTCGCCCAGTTCGGCTCTGACCTCGACGCGTCCACTCAGCAGCTGCTGAACCGTGGCGTGCGTCTCACTGAGCTGCTCAAGCAGGGCCAGTACGGTGCGTCCCTTGCATCACATCCCCTGCATCGCGCCCCCCCCCCTCCCCGTAAAGGTGGACCGAGCCATGCGGGGGGAGTTCAAGGGTTCCAGGGCATGCTGTGTTTTCTATAAACGATAAAACTATTCTTGTATTACCTGGTAAGGCCCACTGAACTTTCTCCAGCTCTTTTTTAGAAGTGACCTGGAAACAAATGATGGCTCAATGAAGTGGCTTAACGTATGGAAATTTATAGCAGCCAAATTCACTAAACGCATGATGATTCTAAATGTGGAGGGGGAAAAAACGGAGGACCCGGAGAAAAGACACACTACCACGGGGAGGACATGCAAACTCAGGGTCTGGATCAAAACCCATGACCTGCATACCAGGCATGGGAGTTAACATCTCGCCACTGTGGTGCTGTGAAAGTGAAGGGGACTTCTTGCTAACAAATGGAGATGTGGAATTAATGCATATGTATTCCAAGCATGGAACGCCCCCCCCCCAACCGTCTGTGCCGTTAACTCCCTACCGTTTGTTCCGCCCCCCTACCCTCTCCCCTCGTTTCTCCACACTGCGAGCAGTTCCCATGGCCATCGAGGAGCAGGTGGCGATAATCTACGCGGGCGTGCGTGGCTACCTCGACAAGCTGGAGCCCAGCAAGATCACCAAGTTTGAGAGCGCCTTCCTGCTGCACATCCAGAGCCAGCAGAAGGAGGTGCTCGCCACCATCCGGTAGGTCTACCCCCGGGCCTAACAGATGCCAGGTTCACGTTTGAGATGACCATTTGGATCGCGCGTTCTTGTCGTGTGGAATGAGAGCGAGTCTCGTCGTTTTTAACATGTCTTATAATAATGTGTACACTGTTGTACATTGTGTCTTTGGAGTGACCTTCAAAATGGGCGTGGTACTAATATTGTTTGATATTGCAGAGCAATCATTGAGGTTGCAATTAATAAAACTCCCTTTTAAATTCCATTCTTAAAAGTAAAAATGTGTTTCCTCTTTGGGTTATATGTTTGTATGTTGAACTTCTTTCGAACTGTACGCATCCAACCGTGTTAATCCGAGGTTATAGTATTGTTGATTTTACACTCCCAAATTTGCTCGTAAGAATCTATTCACATTTTATGCCAATTGCGAAAAGAAGTTCAGCTTTACATGCAGATTATAAGCTGATGTTGCCTTCGCGCCGATGTAACAAACAGCATGGGACAAACGAGCTTCAGGGAACGGATTCTTGGACCGAAATCGTGAATCCTTGCACATCTGGTGACACTTGTAACGTCCACAACATTTTTTAACCTTTTCTTTTCTCTTGCTGTCAGGACTGAGGGTAAGATCTCCGACGCGACAGACGTGAAGCTGAAGCAGATCGTGACGTCCTTCCTGTCCACATTCGAGGCTTGATCGCATGCACATGTGGAACACATTGCCGAAGAGTTTCCTCGAAAGGAGTTCAATCCAATTTTCAGACACGCACCACGTCTGTCATATGAGACCCGACTGTATTTATGTGCGGAAGGAAAGCAAAATAAAACTTTACCTACAGTGAACCGTGTGTTGTTGGTGGTTTTTGTTGGTTGGATTGTGTGACTTAAGTGACATTGAAATTAATCAGTTGGGCTCCGTTCTAAAACTCCACGTATAAATATAAACACTCTTAAATCTTGACTTAAAGCTTTCGTGACTGCAGGAGTTAATATTCTTTGGGTCTTTTGGTAAAGTCACGTAGAACAAACTTTTTTACAAAAACTACGACGATTGCTTGTGTTGCGATCAAAAAGTAGTTTTTTGTAGAAAAATGTTTGTTCTACGTGACTTTACCGAAAGACCCAAAGAATATTAAACACTTGTTATTCTTATTGGTCTATTGGCCAATAGAATTAACACATTTAATAAATTATTTGCTCTAACTGCCTATTCACACTGCCTACTCATGTCTAATGTGACACTTTTTTCCAGCAAAATTGTGCGTGCAGAATTATACCAAGGTTTATGTAATGCATTTTTAACGTCTTTTGCACCATATCTATCCAACCGTACTAATCGGAGGCGCGGTGGAAGGACAACAAACCAAATACACAAAGCAGTTTTAAAGAAATACTTTTTCGGCTTAGATTTAAAAGTGCACGGCTCCAGTGGCTTCCTGATAGTCGTCGTCCCCTCGCCCACCGAGTTCTCAGTCGCTAGTTGCCCTGTTTGCTGAGCGTGGAGTGCAGGCCACTGCCTCCAACTTGTCATCCGGGTTACAGGTATCCCTCCTGCTCCGCGCACTGGGCGACAAACGCTAATCCGTCGGAACGGTGTTTTTTGATGCGTGAATGCCTATTTGCCATTATGCTCATCAACTCCGTTGTCGGTAGTGTGGTGTGGCTTGTATGGGCCATGACAACGATTTCAACAGTGCTGCCCACTCGGGTAGTAACGACATCATCGGCTCAAGGGGTGCGGCAATCGGTCAGGTGGGGCCTACAATAAACATTTTTGCTGAAGTGGGAGAGCGAGCGAGCTCTTTCCCACTTCAGCAAAAACATTTTACTGGTAGGAACCTGGTTACACCAGCCCACAGGGGATTATTGTGTCCGTCGTGCAGGGAGGGGCTGGGTGAGGAGCGTGGGGGTGGGCTGGGTGGGGAGGGGCTGGGTGGGGGGCTGGGTGGGGAGGGGAGGGGGCTGGTCATCCCGTGGTGCCCTTAAACTCAACGTTTAACCTATTCACGCCGGCTTGTGCCCGCCCTCACAGTCGGGCATATTTGCGAAATGCACCACGCCGCCGTTGACCGAGCAACCCAACCTTCCTACCAGCTCCCTCCGCAGGAATGTGTTTTCTTGCTGTGGTTTTCCCACCTGATGATAATTGCTTGTGTTGCAATCGAAACGTGATTTATTTCTCCTTACATGACTTTACCGAAATAACCAAAGGGTATGGATTCCTGCAG
Source organism: Entosphenus tridentatus (assembly GCA_014621495.2). Lineage (NCBI taxonomy): Eukaryota > Metazoa > Chordata > Hyperoartia > Petromyzontiformes > Petromyzontidae > Entosphenus > Entosphenus tridentatus. The sequence continues at coordinate 11,662,563 of CM025621.2, read as the reverse complement.
TCACGAATGCTTCAAATCAAGATTGGGGCCCTTCAATTTTTGATTATTGGAAACCGAACGTTACCGTTCTTATTAAATTAAAGTAAAACGTGGAACGTCAATTAAAGCATTTTCAGAAAAATACATTTAAACCGCGTAAAAAAAAAATAACATTTTAACTGCTTTTGAAAACAGTGGTTGTCAAGGGGGTCCCACCACCTCGTAGCTTTGGTCACCAGGGGGGGGAGGGGGGGGGCAAGGCACCCCCTGCCCCTACGCGACTCGGGCTGCCCCTTGTCTAAATTCCTCCCCCACGACCCAAGCCGCTGCAGTCCATGGATGTGAAGCGTGTGTCGCACTGGCTGTGCACGCCCAATAACGGCACCACTACACGAAAGAGAAAAACTAAAAATAAATCCTTTATCGCTTTTCCAAATGAAACTTTGCACTGCGCCCACTGCTAACGCGTGTGAGCTTATCGCCGCTGGGGTCGTTAAAGTAACCGTTGACAGTTTCGTTGCACGCTGCTTGCGTTTGAGCTTGACAGGTGGCACCGTTGAGAATCTGGGTTCAAATCTGCGTTTGGGTCAACCAAACCCCTAATCTGGCCTTCCCAGTGTACCACAATTTGTCTAGTGACTTGCCATCACGTACAAAAAAAAGTCAGCATATGCCATTAAAAAAATGTTTGACACGTGATAAAAAGTGACATGCCCGTGTGTGGAATAGCCAGCCCTGTTGAAGTCACTGAGGGCAGTAGGTTAGTGACATGTTCTTTAACAGGATGGTGAGGACCGCTCTCCAAGAGGAGTTTCAAGTGAAAATGTCTTTGCTTTGTGACGTGATGCTGACTGCCCAGTTGGAATGTTATTGGTTGGGAAACGTGGAATAACATAATCTGCAGAATATAAAGGACTGCATTCTCTTAGTACAGTGCTTTGCTGTGGTGGAATGGCAATGGATGTAGTTTTAAACTCGAAGGGTCCTTCTGTCTGCCACTTGACGTTTGAGGGCCAGAAATATAAAAAAAAATGTTAATCTAGCAGACCCACCTCTCTCTCTATTTAAGGCCTCGACACAGAGGCATTGAGTCTCTGTGTCTATGTACTGTGTGTCTCTCTGTGTGTCTCTGTGTTGTCTCTCTCTGCTTGTGTGTATGTCTGTGTGTTTCCGTGTCTGTGTTTTGTCTCTCTCTCAAATTTAGTTCTACCTGATGACGGTTGCTTGTGTTGCAATCGAAACGTCGTATTATATTATTTAATTTATTTTATTTCTACGTGACTTTACCGAAAGAACCAAAAGGTAATGTTAATCTAAGTTGAAAACGAATTTCTTTGGAACTGCTTTTTGTGTTTAGTTTGTTGTCCTTCCCCTGCACCTCCGATTAGCACGGATGGCTACGTACGGCGCAAAAGAAGTTCAGCATATATGAGTGGAGGAGTTTATTTATCATTCTTTTTAAATGTTATTGCGTTGGCCTGTATTGGGTTAACGGTCGATATTTCTGTTAATGCTCTCAATAGCTTACAATTCATCGTGCCTTCTGACGACAGGTTTTGAAGCTTCATTAATGAAAAAGTATTTGTTTAAAAGTTGCCATTAAAGTGTTCCTTTTAAAAGGGTTTAAGTGATGTCACTGCCATGCATTTTGAAACAAAAGTCAATGAAGCGATGGCACCAGTAGTCCACGGTGGAGCGCGTCACCATAACTTTAACGGGGTTTTGTTTTTCTCTCGCCAAGCCTCAGGCTCACATGGCACCGACCACAACACGGCGCCAGTGCGTTCCCGCACGTACCTGGCTCCGTGACCACCAAACACAAACTGCCGAGCTACTACTTGACACGTTGTCTTGACTTGGTAAGGAGACGAGAGCCCCCTGAAATGCAAGCCGCCTTTCTCTCCATCAACCAAACTTCATTTATTTGAAGGCACCTTAAAAAAAATCCAGGGACGCTGTATGTCAAATTATCCTCCATTAACAATTTAAAACCGCGAAATTAAAATGGTAATTAGCTTAACTCACTACAACTAAATATATTTATTTTGTCGGGTAAGGCCCACTGAGCTATAATAGCACTTTTCAGAATCGACCATGGCCACAAATGATCGCTCAACGAAGTGGCTTATCATCGGGAAATGTATAGCAGCCAGATACTCTAAACGCGTGTTTCTAAACGTGGATGGAATCACCGGAGGACCCGGAGAATATCCACGTGACCACAGGGAGAGAGACATGCGAACTCCAAATATACAGCAGGCGTCACGGTCGGAATCGAACCCACGTCCTCCTGCGATACCAGGCGAGGGAGTTAACATCTCCTGGCCACCGTGATGATGATGAGAGAGCGAGACACGAAAACTCCAAATATACAGCAGGCGTCAGGGTCGGAATCGAACCCACGACCTCGTGTACACCAGGCGAGGGAGTTAGTTAACATCTCCTGGCCACCGTGATGATGAGAGAGAGAGAAACACGCAAACTCCAAATATACAGCAGGCGTCAGGGTCGGAATCGAACCCACGACCTCCTGTACACTAGGCGAGGTAGTTAACATCTCCTAGCCACCGTAGCGCCCCTCCACACGTATTTAACTATCGGGTGCCCATACTGGTGCGCTGCTGAAATAGTAAAACACTGACACATTTGTTCACGTGACAACTTTATTAATTGGTTGTATCGGGTGGAGGAGGGTGTACGACACACATTTTACTCAGTAGTGTTATGACAGTACTGATGGTGTAAAAACAATGTCGTTTGTGCACACGTTTCACATACACTTAAAAAAATCGGTTTTTACTGAAGGAACACATTTTCACAAGATCGCATCAGTAGAGATTACTACATCATATTTTCACTGCCGCTATACAGTGCTGCATCAGATCTGTTCACTCGGATTTCAATCGAATATTTAAACATTCACATTACTCAGCAGCGCTGCTTGCTACTTTAAACTTTCACGAATAAAACAACCCACTTAAAACCCCCTACGCAATCTGAGAAATGCGTTTTCGAGACGTCATATAACTGCATTTCAGGAAGAGGCTGCCTCTCAGCAACGCGAGCAAGGGTCACTTCTTGCGAGCATTTGAGCAACAGTGGCACGGATCGTAGCTCCAGGATGAGGAGGCAATGAATTGCAGCTCTGGGTTGTCCGGTGCCGCGTAATCAGGTAGATTCGTTGAGAAATTGAAAGGCGCCGGCCATAGCATCATCGTCGTCGTCATCATCTTCATCATCTTCGTCGTCCGCCAAAACTGACGCCCGCGGCCCACACAGTTTCTCAACAGAACCGATCTGGTGGGAGTCCAGCACTGGTGCATCACCATCGTCACCATCATCACCATCGTCACCATCGTACACGTTGCCTTTGGTGTTCCATTCACCAATTAGTGCACGCGTGTGACGAGTCATCGCCCGAATCTGAGAAGACCTCAGGCCGAATTAATTTTCCTTCTCACCCTGAATCTATAGCCGCAAATCACGTGCTGCTACCTCTATGTATGTATGCTGACCTTCTTTCGCACCGTACTTAGCCAACCGTGCTCATGGAGGGAGGGGGGTGCCGATGTCGGAGCCAACAAGGTTCAAGCCAGTTTTTTCTCCTCGCCGGTTTTCCCAAACACTTGCATCAAGTTGAACTCGGACTTGTCGCACCAATGCACGGTGGTGTGCATCTCCTGGATGGGCTTCTCGCCTTCCGGGATGCGCACGCACTCGGAGAAGGTCCCGAAGATCTTGTCCATGTGGCTGAAGTGCGGCGCGAAGTTGGACATGGGCTTCTGGTGGTGCATGTCGTGGTGGAGCGAGCCGCCGAAGAGGCCGAGGGGCAACCAGTGACGCGTCGACCAGGGGAAGTCGTAGCCGCAGTGCTGCTCCACCGAGGTGTACACGTGGAACGCCATGAAGGCCCACGTGGTGAGCAGGTGGCATTGGAGCAGCACGGGGTCGATCGTGGTCCAGGCGCCCACCACGAAGAGCTCCCAGCAGCCCAGGTACTCCGTGGACCACGAGAAGGGCGACATGAACTCGTGGTGCACGGCGTGGAAGGTCTTGTAGAGCCACCGGAACTTGTGGTGCACCATGTGCCACACGAAGTACTGGAAGTCGAAGAGGAGCAGGCACCCCACAACGCCCACTATTAAATCGCCGAGGTTCGGCGCCTCTTCGGGCAGGGGTATCGGTGGCCTCCAGTACCACTGGGCCACTCCGGCCGGGAAGATTAAGATGCAGTGGTTGTACATGGTGAGCCAAAAGCACTTGGCGAAGTTCGTGCTCGTGGGCTGAGTGTTCTGCTGGATCTTGTAGCGGTGGACGAAAGCCCAGCGCTTGCCCAGCAGGTTACAGGGCATGTAGCAGAGGCAGCAGAAGACGTATAAGACGACGTTGAAGACGACCGGGAAGACGGGAGAGCGCAGCTGGTCGGTGTAGTTGAGGCGCAGGTGGTCCCATGCCGGCTGCAGCACCGATTTCCTGGCGTAGTAGCGGCTCAGCCAGTCGCTGTCGTTGAGTTTGAGGAATTCCATCTCTCTCCGCACGGCGCGGTGGCTTTGCGCTTCTTGGCGTATTTCCTCGGCGTGGCTCAGCAACGGGCATCCAACCACGCACCTACTATATATGCGCTCACAGTCACTCGAGAGCGGCTGACATCATCGCGGGGAGGGCGGATCAACGACCTAATGCCTGTAGCGAATGAGCGTTATATACTTTCGAACCTCTGTGTGATCCCCCGCTCCCCCCACCCTTCTTTCTAGCTAAACGACCTTGAAACAATCGGTTTAGAGGTGTGACCCTGATTGCTAGAAATCTGACCATTGCAACCTTGGTGCTGATAAAGGGATGTTCGCATAGTGGAATGCAGGACGCGTGGTGTATGGTTGCGTGAGTGCGCTGGGCACTGAGTGTACTGCTGGTCACGACAGGGGTTGCTTTCGGACAATATTCCTGCTGATGCTACTTTTTTTTGCTACGGTTTAAAAAGACATATTTAGATGCAAGCAAAACATGACATTTGTGTTTCGTCTCCCGGCGTGTTTATTTGCAAAGTGCACGAATGCACTTAACGGCTGGAACTTATTTTATGTTCCTTCGGGATGGTATCGTTTAAAGTTCATCGCATATCGCTGGCAGATATCATGGTTACGAGGCTTTAATCCTGGGACTATGAAGCCATGAAATCAACTCTTGCTCCAGGTGGATTGACATTGCCAGGCCACCAGAGGCAGTGGTGGCGGCTTTGGGAGGCATTCATCCAGCAATGGATATATCATGGCCGATTATTAACCGTAAGTAGGCACATTACATTTAGTAGAGTATAGAGTACTATTTGGTTCTGTCGGTAAAGCCACGTAGGTATAAAAAGAATAATACAAATAATAAAATGTTATTATTATGATGAAAAATAAAAAAAGAATTTTTTTTTTATACAAATGTATTATACTTTTTTTTTCATCTACGTGACTTTACCGAAAGAACCAACGAGTATGGATTCCTGCAGTCACGAAAGCTTCAAATCAAAATAGTTTACAGTATTTTGCAAATAAATTTTGTATGTGCGCAGGTTTTGTTGGTGTTCCAATTCGTATTACGCGCTGATAGAATGTGAATTCTATATTTGAAGTTTTCGTGACTGCAAGGATCCATACTCTTTGGTTCTTTCGGTAAAGTAACGTAGATGAAAAATGAAAGAAACAATAAAAATAATCAAGTTCAAAAATATAAGTAATAATAAAAATAAAAATAAATAATCTATGTGACTTTACCGAAAGAACCAACAAGTATGAATAGAATGTGAATTGAGCTCCTGATAGAGGGTGTTTCCAGATGTCCTGGGGACCGCGCATTTGGAGTCCGAGGGACGAGTGGAGCGACGAGATGAGTCCACGTGCAGGAGCAGCACAGGACCCCAAGGGACGACGACAACGACGACGACTCAAGGAGGAGAAGGCACGAATCCAGCAGTGGAATGACCATGGCGGCTGATGACGATGATTACATTTTGTCATCAGCGTGTATGACTAATGTTTGTTGGTGTTCGGTGCGAGGTGATTTAAATGTGTAAGCAGAAGCGAGCTGCGGTTTCCCTGGCGACTTCCGTGCGAATTCGAGTTGAACAAACGAGCATTCGTGCCCTGCCAAATGTGCACAATGGGTGGTTTAGTTGAGAGAAAAGTCGCGATCTTGGCAACAGCCACTGCCGACGAGGTTATGCATTACTTTCGCATGCAAGGTTAAATATGTTTTGATCTTTAAACGTACTGTATTTTTTAATGTAAATTTGTGTCGTCATAAAAATCAACTTGCTTTGGTGATGCTTGGTTTATCTTGGCAGGGATGTCAGGGCTAGCACGCTGGACATGTCATCCGGAGGTCGCCGTTTCTAAACC
>CM025621.2:11641922-11655798 GCA_014621495.2 Entosphenus tridentatus | reverse complement strand
CCTGTCACCCTGCACTACAGCTCCTGTCACCCTGCACCACAGCTCCTCCTCCACAGAGCCAGGACCGTGGCCACTGCGGGGCTCTCCGTGTCAGCCCCCGCCGTCTGGAGCGCCGTTGCGCTGCTGAACAGGCACAGCATTGACACTCACACCGACTTTGAAGACACTAGAAGCCCCCACACATCTCTCGCGTGGCGTTCGAGCGAGACTCAGGTTCGCTTCCTACGTCGGTCACAGTCGTTCACGCGCGTGAAATATTGTGCACGTTATTGCATTGCATTGTTAATGTTGGAGTCCAACTCTCGAATCTGTTCAGTAACACAGACATTATACATGCTTGCCTCAAACACCTGCATCTTAACTATTAAACTAAGGGTTTTTTTTATACTCTCTGTTTTGTTCGGTAAAGTCACGTAGGTAAAAAATGAAAACAACTCCATTAAATCACGTTGACCTCACCTGAAGAAGGACGCTTGTGTTGCGCCCGAAACGTCGTGATTTAATTAAGTTGTTTCCATTTATTTTATTTCATTTGATTTTTTTTACCTACGTGACTTTACCGAAAAACCAAAGAGTATGAATCCTTGCAGTCACGAAAGCTTCAAATCTAGGTTTTTATTTTATTTTACCAGGTAAAGCCCACTGAGCTAAAAAAAAGCTATTTTTTTCAGAAGCGACCTGGCGGTCAATAATAGCTCAACGAAGTGGCTCATCGTGGAAATGTATAGCGGTCTAATGCTGTAAATGCACATTTCTAAATGTGGAGGGGGAAAACCGGAGGACCCGAAGAAAAATCCACGCGGCCGCGGGGAGGACAATGCAATCTCCAAATATTTCGACATCGTCAGGATCGGAATCGAATCCACGACCTCCTGCATACCAGGCGACGTAGTTAACATCTCGCCAATGCGGTGCACTCTGGTCGTTGTTTTGTTGTTTTCAAAAGGAATTTCAGGAGTCCATGAAAAACATGCATGGGCAGCATACTGTATGAAGGGGTCAATAGTCCATTACGAAGTTTTTGGGACAACGTTAGTGTCTACGTTGCTCCTCGTTCATACACAAATATACTTCTGGTGTGCACGGGGAATGCAGAGGACTGAGCGACGTCGGACCCGCGTCTCTAGAGCTGCATGCGGTGGCTCTTTAAGGACCGCTTCGTGACTCGTTATTCACATCGCATTGCGGCTCTTTGAAATATTGAAGGGGTAGTTATTTCTTGTTTTACAGAATTTCCCCCCCCCCCTCGAAAACAAGTTATCGTTTCGTTTGCTTCTGGTTGGCCGACTACCCGTCGCGTCGACGGTGACGTTTGGATGGGGGTCGCTCTCCTTGCACGGAGTGCTGCCGCGCTGGTGGGGCGAAAGGATTACTCCAGGGCATATCCTAGAGTAACCCGAGAGCCATGTGGCCACGTTGAAGAACTGATTGCCAGCATGTTAAGGCAATAAACCACAGCCGCTATCGTCCGATCTGACCTAAGCACGCAACTTTGCACTCGTGACGTCCACAGGGCGCGTCGTGTGTTTTTTACGCCATGAAAACCACATTTGCGTAAAGGTACCACACGTCAACATGGACATGAATTGATGCGCACAAAAGCGTCTTCAATCAGCGTTTGCAGACAGCCAATATGTATTAAGCTGACCACTATTTTTTTTAAGAATATCATACATGCCAGATAATGATCGGTGATTTGTTAATAATAAATTCGAATTGGCTAACAATCATTAACACATCATGGGACCTCTCTTGCCAGTATCAAAATATAAGAATAGGTGTTACCCTTTCTGGCAATAAAACAGTTGTGTTACGATGTTAAAACACAAAACTCAAACCTTTTACAAGGAATCATGTATGTGTCGTGCCACTGTTGGGCGGTATGGTTATCACCATTGATTCTTACCTGCAGTAGCGACATATGCCAACAGAGGGTGGTAGACAGGATAAGTGGGATGAGTCGGCCCGTTGGGCCACCAGGGACCCCAGACCCCAAGAGGGGGGCTGGGGGGGGATGCCGTTACATTCCAGGGCCCCCTAGAGAGTTCGAGAAGGAAGGTGTGGCTAACTCTGGAACGGGTATAAAAGCCGGACCTCTGAACGGGTCAAGCAGTCATCGTCCACCTGAAGACCTGGAGACCTGAAGAACCACTCTGAAGACCTGAAGCGAAGAGCCCAAAAGGTAGAACCCAAACCCCTGGCTAGGGTCGGGTTCAGAGCTTACCTGTCTAGTGTAGAGCTATAACCAGAGTGAGGCACATTGGTCCGGAGGGGCTACATCCTTAGGGTATCGGGTGTAAGGGGCCGTTACCCCTTTGTGTTATGTACCCTTAGTTATCATGAAAACGTGTTGCCTCAAGCAAGTATCGCATTCCCTGCTGACCCACTACATCTCCATTAACCACATATACTTGTGGTGAACATGCAAACAAAAAAACATGCTCTGGTAGTATGTGCATTGTCTTTGAAACTGATTGGTCCACACCAGGGACAGCTTTCTTTAGAGCCAAGTCTCAAAACAGTGTTAGACCAGAGGACGCTAAAAGGCGAACAGCACAAAGACAATGCACTATCAGGACATTGAGAGCTCGGGGACATGAACACCTTTAAAAGCTTTTCCAGTGCATATCTAACAGCACTGTAGTAGATGAGAATAGAGAGCACACAGCCGAAAAGTTTTGACTTTGTCTACACATCACAAAATGCTTGGTTTCTTTTTGCACAGCGCTGTATTTATTTGCAATGGATTGGCCCTTATATATCCATAACTACACTGCCAATTACATCGTTCAAGGCAGGCAAAGCCCCTTCGCAACAATGGCACGATTTATGAATAATCCCTTACAAATCAGAGAAACATGAATGGCCACACATCATCAGGGCCGAAAGGGGAAAATATTGATGTGGGGATTTTTTTTTTAAAGGCCAAATAAGAGACGTCAAAGACACAGCGGCAAACGACGACTCAATTTTGAGAGCAACACAAACAAATGAAAGGACTTTGAAAGGTATTCTCATTGACAAATCTACAATCCTGCTGAGCAGCAATGGTTATCGTGAATTGCAAACTCGGTATGTTTAAACGTTTCATAACTGGTCTGGAAAACATTGACCTTGAAAATGCCTCAGCACCAATACAGTAGTATTATTGTTTTATTAAAGCTATACATGAATACTTATACTGGCTGAACGTTAACCACAATATAAAAAAACTCAACACATTCGTTAAAAATAGGAAAACAGAAAAGAATAAAACAAATACATAATACGCAATTGTTATGCTTTTTCCTTTGAAGAAAGTGGCGTTATTGACAAATTATAGCGTTATCGTTGTGCTTTTGCACCACTACCAACACAGTATAAACAAAACAATTGGTTTAATTTTTACCACAGAAAAATATATGGATTTTATCATCGAATCTGGGCGGGGGGAGGTGCGGGGGGTGAATAATTATATCCGAGTATAGTTATTATTTAGTTTTGAGCAAATATTTATTGATTAATTGTTATTTTTATCGTGCATAAATACCAACCAGGTCGTGTGCAGAGGTTTGGATGGATTATTGTACTCGCGAGATCGTAAGGGAAGGCCTTCACCCAGTAGTGGACGGATCAAGGCTGATTGTGATGATGAAATATATTGTAAAGCAAAATGTTATAGTTTATTGTTCAGGGCGCTAAATCCCATAAAGTTTTGATACCAACATGAGTTCAGTAGTGGGAAAACCTATACAATTACAGTACATGGTGGTCCAGATGTCTTGTGACGCCCATTAAATTATCTAACACTTAATATTTTTTTAAGTAAAGTTTATTTAAAACAGATTAATTTGCAAAGGAATAAAAAAAATTGCGGTCAATTCATTGGGGGTCACAAGACATCTGGACCACTCTGTACAGTACTGTGTCAACGAAGGTCACACGGATGGCATGTTACGCCACTACCTAATTAATTACACCAGGTGGAGCTGTAAAGCAGCACTGACGCTCATCTCGCTGAACGCGTTGCAGTCGATGTGGTGTTTGCTGCAGAGAAACCCGTGTGGCCACCAGGTGGCGAGAGAGGTGTACGTGTGGATGGAATCCGCACAATTGAAACCTTTATTTTTGCTACATACGGAATAAATAACTTTGGTTTGGTTTTCTTTGAGTGTCGCTGCTCAAGCTAGAATTGGTCATCTTTGAAGATCAGAGCCAGCAGTGGAAATTCAACATTTCCATGACTGGGATCATTCTCCTCCACGTGGATGGTGATATGGGCTGTCTTGCGGAAGCGCTTTCATAGCTTGTTGCAGAGAGGTTCACGGTTCGAATCCAACGGCCCCCCTGGTAAATCCTGCGGGTTTTATTATCCGTAAAAATACTCCGCGCCATCTGCTTCACAGTGGCCGTTCGAGATCCCGTGACGTCATTCGCAAGAAAAGGACAATGTGTGACAGCATCATGGTCAAAAGATGACAAATACAATAATAAAAAATATCCGCAAATTACTAATTTGGAATATGCATAGATATCATGACTCCCTACTGCAAATATATTGCAGGGCTTCCCTGAAAGAGCGTCATGAGACTAACTGAGATGCTTTTTTTTCTGAGTAAACAAGTATAATCATGGAAATGAATACGACTGTTATCTTATCTCAGTCATAATGAAAGAAGCAGAAAAGCTAAATAAAAGATATTCCTTTCCGGCAAATTTGATTGTTATATTTTTCATCAAGGTGTAGAATACATTTCGCCATGATCCTGTGCATGCACTGCCATTGGCTAATGCATCACGGCCCAGTAACTCGAGGCGTCGCCAAGGTAACATGTTTTGTCAAGGGGCTCTATAAATGCCAGAGCGTGAGCAACAGTGGGAATCAGTGGACAATGTTGGGCAGCAATTGGGAAGCATTCGACAGTATTTGAACGCATTGGCGCAGCAGTGGGCAGCATTGGGCAACAATGGGCAATAGTGAGAAGCATGAGCTTTGGGCTGTAGCGAGCAACATTGGGCAGCAGCGGGCAGCAGTGGGCAGCATTGGGGTTACAATGGGCAGCAGTGTGCTTTGGAGGATGCTGAATCTACTCAGGTTTTTGAAAATACAAATTTGGTAAGCCAAATATTTACAAAAGAGTTGTTTTGGGTTAGTAAATGAATATTCTTTTAAACTTCAAATTCTAAAAGTTGGAACTGAATTTTTTAGAAGGCTACCAAATTTAAACATATCATGTTTTTTCTAATAACCCAGTTTTATCCAGTACAGATGTGGCTCGCTTAACAAGCGTTCTTTCTACGAAAATTCGCTATAAAGAGCAATTTCATCTGAGACCCATTTCCTCGTGAAAATGAGCAAAATGTTTCGCTTATCGAACAGATTTTATCGATAAAAATCTGTCCCTTGGCGGCAGGGGGCGCCATGGTGTCTCGCAGCTGGTTGTTTACCATCTGTCATGTGATTGCCTCGTGTTTGGTCGTGTGGGGGAAGGGGGCCTCATGGTGTCACTATAATGGGTGGACGGTACGGGGGCTTAGGTGTGGGGAGCGGTAGTGTAGCGGTTCACGCGAGGCGCTACGAACCCGGCGAACTCGAGTTCGATGTCTGCTCACAGCCAATACCAGTGACGATTATGTAAATTGGTCCTGGGCCTCCCCTAGGTCGACTCAGCCTCAAATTAGTAGCTAGTGCTGTGTGTGTAAATATCGCCACTGGAGACAAAAGGCGGCTGGGTGTGGCGTTGGCCACCCACCCCTCGTGTGCCGTGCCGGCTTTTATAGGTGCTCGCTAACGACACATGCCCCAACAGTCTGTTAAGGCCTTACAGGGCATCTTTCGCTGTGGTTCTTCATGTGTGGCGTTACATTTTATGTTTTACTACTTTATTTTCACAAAATAATTTGTATTTCTCACGTTTAAAATGTTGTTTAAGAGTGGAATATCTTTGAGGCTGAAACGTAGCTCAGCTCTGAACATGTGGGGCAATGAGAAAAGATTATCTCTTTAACCAGTTTTCACTGACCCAGCAATATTCGCGGAAACGTATCTCGCACGTTAAGTGAGATACGCCTGTGCGTGTTGCGAGATTGTGACACTCGCTGCGGGTTTCTCGTGTTAAAGTTGCACGCCGATGACCCCGTATAAAAATTCCCAAGCACCACCTTCGGTTGAAATATGAACAGAAAATGAGAACTGGTTTTCAACGTATAAAAAACCCTCAATGTATTTGGCTCGCTCTCTTTTTCCCAAAAAATATAATTGTCTGGAAACTACCAAACTGAACTCCGCACCTCCGATGAGCACGGTTGGCTACGTACGGTGCGAAAGAAATCCAACATACAACGGTGACTAACCACACTGGTGAAATACGGTGAAGTTTGGTTAAATCCCCATGACTGAAACAGCATTGGGAGGCCTTGGTCCAGACGCAGACTGACAGAAGGGCTGGAGATTGTGTTTTACCACGAATCAACCGCGCGTTTGTCTGGGTGGGGAGTTGGGGGTGGGTTTAGTTTAGCCACGATGGTGAGATGGACGGGAGGGGTTGATGGGAGATGGGTTGATGGGAGAGGGGCTGATGGGAGAGGAGCTGATGAGCTTGGAGACACTGGGGCTGTTGGGGGAGAGGAGGACTGGCGTCACGCAAATATCGGGGTGATGTGAGGAGGAGGATGAGGTGAGGGGGAGGTGATGTCACTGGACATTGAAGGGTGATGAGGTCACACGACATTGGTGAGGTGGACGTCAGGGAGTGATGACGGCAAGAGACGGAATCTGAATTTGTATTTATCCACGGAGAAACCCGATGAGCTATAAAGCGTTTTTCTTTCACAGGAGTCCAGTAGGGGTTGGGTCAGAATGTTACATCAACAAACAACACAAAACAACTATTGGAGTGCAAAGTATAGGAAATTGTAATCAAATCACTAAAAATGTATACATAAACAAAAAAGGGTATAAGTTGAAATTGTAAGAAGTATATAAATTACTACCGATTTTTTTATACAATAAATGCTGATACGTGGGAGTGGTGAGGGGAGCGGGCAGATTATGACATTGGTGAGGTGCAGGAGAGGGAGTATTGATTAAACGTAAAGCTGTAAATACTCTGGTCTCATTCTAGACGTTTCGTCTGTTAATGTGATTCCCAAATGAGTCCCAAATGAGGTGCTGTAAAGGTACTGACAAAGAAATGTTTATATTTTAACATACATGTAGAGAATCTTACGTAAGTAGATGTGCCCCAAAACACTTAAGGGCGGTTTGTAAACATGTTTACCCAGAGGTTTAGTCACGTGTGATCTGCACAGTCAGCTGTTATGTAAAAAAATCAGTGCTTTAAATAGCTGCGTTCTGGAAAAGTATAAATCACATTAATGAAGTCTTGGATAACAAATAATGCACGTCTCTTCTGATAAGAACCAAAACAAAGGGTCAAAGTGAGTGAATGACTCAGAGGCGCGAGACCCTCACAAACAGCAGGAAGTGAGCCACTCGATCAGTCGGTGTCAGAAATTACCCAAGATCATCATAGAGGGGTTTTTTTTGGGTTACATCGCGTAAATATATATAAATGTTGTGTCGTTAAACCCGCCACGACCCAACACAGCCAATTAGGAAGCTTTTTGTCACGTAAACAGAACGTGGCCCATTCGTCACGAGTACAGCAACACCGGTGTGGTGGAGAGCCAAGCCACAACATTTACAATCTGAGTACGACGTTTCGCCAGTAATTACAGCTAGCATCATCAGGCGGACAGCCAGATTTGTGACAAAAACTTTACTAATTGTCGGGTGGTGGCGGGTTTAACGACACATTCATATTTACGCGATCTAACCCCCCCCCCCCCAAAAAAAACTGTATTATGAATGATATTGTTCGCGAAAGCCGACGTGTTACAATTACCCAAGCGCTCATCAGTAAATCTGATAATTAACCAGTGTTTACATGCGTGGAGTACACCGCAGTAGCCGTAGAAACCCCACGCGTGCCAGGGAGAATAGCAGGTGTGAACCACACATTCGCTGTACTGCATCTCTCCCGGCAGAGCCAGGATTTCAGCACCTCGCCACCTGCAGGAAAGGAGTTTTCAAGAGGTCGCGTGCTATCCAGGGTCCTGGATGACAGGCATGCGCCGCAACCACCACCACCCAGCTACCGGGGCCGGCCACGTCAAAGGCAGAGATGATGTGAGGGCACAGTGAGCTTTGGATCCGTCCAGTCAACAGCGACGTAGAGCTGAGGGGTGGTCGTCAGCATAGAAATTATTGTTGACATTAAAGCTGAAGGTGATCTTGCCAAGTGGGGAGGAGATGTTCGGTACAAAGTCTGTTCTCCTATTACGCGTGTTTTCATAACGCCAATTGCATATAACGCAATTAATTTATGAGGGGACACTTTTATTTTCTATAACGTGGATTCGAATTAGATATGACGCGATTGCGTGAACAAAACTACGTCTCGCGAGTAGCAATTCGCAGTTGTGCGGCTGCCTCGGCGTAGCATCACACAAGGCATTGGGATGCTGCTGGATGCTTCTAAATGCTACCCACACGCAATGGCGGAGCCAGGATTTTCAGGTAGTGGGTGCAACCCCTCCAGCAATGAAACATGATAGAGGAGTTGTTAGTAAGTAAGGACTTGTCCCTTGCTTTTTATTCGACGCGTATGCGGCGATGCCGCAGCCATCGATCGAGGGTCGAATTCGAGCCGCGTCGTGTGATCGGCATCGCGCTCGCTGAAGGTGAATGCCTTCAGGGAAGTCGTGTACTACTGTATACGCAACTGCGCACAATTATGTGAGTCGCTTATAACTGCTTTGCCGTTACTTATTGCCAATTATGGACTATTGTCATATCATCTCATAGAGTCCCTGGCACATCATAATAATCTGCTACACAGTGGCAGTGGGGGTCGCAAAATGCCGATGTATTACTAATAAACCCCAATGATCCATCGAAATTAGGGATTTCGATTGGATCATTGGGGGGGGGCACGTGACACCCCAACCCCCCACTGGCTCCGCCAGTGCCCACACGCCTCAGTCTTTGCTCAGCCTGCAAACGCATCTCTCACGTGTTATCGCCGACTGTGCTTTACCCTAAATGATATAGTATTTATTGTAACGCGATTTTTTCATAACGCGGTGTTCTTCAGGGAAGCAACTACCGCATTCTTGGAGAACAGACTATACTTTGTTTCCATGTACTGCAGTATTCAACTGGAGTAGACTCGAGTACAATTGAGCTGACCCTCCTTATAACCCAGATTTTTGTTCACGGATTATTGGAATCGCGTGGCTAATTCCTCCCAAAATCCACAGCGTCTTTTTTTTAATCCTTTATATTAAGTTCACTTGCGCGCTTGCTTGCTTGCTTACGACCGTGCAAATCTTTCGGTCGTTTTTTAAACCACTTCCCGTGATCCAATCGAGCTGACATTTTGCACACAGACTCGTTGTGCGTGACAATTTATTTTCGTGAAATTTTTTTTCCAACATTTTACACTTTTTAGGCAATTTTTTTAAATATTTAATTACCAATTGCTTAATGGTGGCAGGCAATCATCTGACCCATAGGTGGCAGCCATCTCAAGCCAGTGGACGAGAGGACTCTAGCCGCCACGCATATAAAGGATTTATAGTGAAAAACTTTGTTTTTACGGGTTAATTTTTTCTCCACGAATTTTAGGTCTATCATTCGTAGTGCGCCAGGGATTTCAGGATCGACAGTACGCCCCCCCCCCCCCCTCAGTTTAACGAGGATCGTTGTACAGGTTTCCCTCGCTTTATGCGGTAGTAGATGCGTTCTTACGAACGCTCGCTCACAAAACGAAACAGCACGAGACGGCTGCTTGCCGAGTAGCCCCCACAGTACGCAAGCACAACGTTTTCCCATGTCCGACAGCGTAGCCGCATTGAGTGAATTTAAAACTGCATGATAGAAAATGTTTGGCTAGAACTCGGTTATCCTAGCAGTCCTGGTTTTGGGGAGGATGAGCAGGTTTAATTTGCAGCGCTGAAAAGAGATTCGGAATTCCCATTTCACTGCTTGGCAGTAATATTTTTGCAGGTCTATTGACGAGTTAATTACGTTTGGTAAGATTGTGAAAATGTTGTGAATGTTTCGGAAACTAACAATTCTTTGTGGTATAAATACTGCCATGTTTTACGTGACATGAGGACAATTGATAATGAGTGAAAAACGGCCATTCATTGAAAGCATCGTAAATTATATTTGTAACAGTTGAAACATTAAAGCTGTTGCTATTTATTGTCTAATTGGCAAAACAATGATTGGCAAAGAGCTGACCGCATCGTGACGTAGATCCCAACAGTCGTGTTGTGTTCTTTTTTGCTTTGCAGTCTTTCAAAACTCTCCTTCCCCATAATCTGGACAATCATCTTATCACGAGTGACAGAACAGCTGCCCTATACTATTTTCCCGTTAAAACGTTACGGAAAGTCACACTGAATGAGTGCCATATAGCCTGAGCATTTTGTGGGTCCTCAGATGGTTCTTTCCCAACGGTTGGGGTGATAGCTTTACGGATTGTGTGGTCCGAAAATCCATTCATCTTGAGAGCTTGGTGCACGTGTTTCAGTTCACTGGCTAGGTGATGATGGTCTTAGATACATCGAGCTCTATGGTGTAGAGTTTTGATGAGGGAATTCTTCTGGGATGGATGGTGGTGGGAGTCAGGTTTTAGGTAGGCATCCGTGTGGGTGGCTTTCCTGTAGACAGTGTCCCATTGAGCCATCTGGTCTCTTTTCGATTAGAACATCCACAAATGGTAGCTTGCCATCCTTTTCCACCTCCATGGTGAATTTGATGGCTGGGTGTATGGAATTAATGTGGCTGAGGAATTGGTTCAGAGCTGGTCGGCCATGTGGGCAGATGACGAACGTATCATCTACGTACCTCTTCCACAAGGATGGACATAGAGTGGATGCCTGGATGGCATCTGTTTCAAGTGTTTCCATGAAAACATTGGCTACAACCGGAGATAAGGGAGAACCCATTGGAGTGCCTTCAACTTGTTTGTAAAATTTTCCATTCCAGGTGAAGTATGTATTGGTGAGGCAGTGTCTCACCAGGACCGGTACATCAGCATTCAGTCCTTGTTGGACTAAATCTTCAATTATTGCAATGGTGTGGGGCACAGGACCTTTGGTGAACAAAGAAACTACATCGAAACTATATATTTTTTTTATTAATTTGAACCTATCTACGTGACTCTACCGAAAGACCCAAATAATATTAATTCCTGCAGTCACGAAAGCTTAAAGTCAAGATTTAGAGTTGAGTTAAGTAAGTCAATTTATAAACGCACAACTCTTATAACCTACGTTCATCATGAGTCCAGCATTAGTATCATCGTTATCATCAACCATGATCTTATCCACTGCCAGATGAAGGCTTCCCCAGACTAACGCCTATTGCTCGTGGTCCTGCAATGTCGCAAGCTATCGGGGACTGAGCTCATCTTGTCACTCCATCTCCAGGGTGGTTGTCCCCTTGGGCGTGTTCTCTTGGGTTGCCATTCCATCATCGGGCTCGTCTATTGGCCATCAATCCCACCAGTGACGTGTCCTGCCCAAGTCCACGTACTTCCCGCAACAGTCGTTGTGACGTCTCTAATTTGCTTTTGACATATTTTCAATGACTTCCTCTTTTGGCTTCTGAGTGTAATCGCAACGTCTATTTCCCCGTTTTTATTGGCACACTTTTCTGTCTCTATCCCACTTTATTTGTCGGTGTTAATTTTTCTGACTCATATGTCATAGCAGGTACGTAATAGGTACTGATGTAAACCTTTACTTCTCTAGGTATGTTACCATTCCTTGGCACATTCCTCCATCCTGTTGTTCTCGTTTATTTATTTGGTATATGTTCAGTCCAATTGCCATCAATAATTCACCTAGGTATAATAACATCCCTTTAAGAATGATTCTCCTTGGAGCAAACTTGTTGTACTTGACTTTTAAGTTAGTAATACTTTTATTCAGACCTACTTTACAGCCTGCCATTTCCATGTTTGGGTGTTTTTTTAAGCGGCCATAAACATACGGCCAAATGTTTAGTGGTATGTCACAGTGTAATTTCCATCCATACAGGATTCAATTTGATTGGGTCTATTCAGTACAGAATTACTCTGCAAGCCATAAACATAACCAAAAACCTACCTTAGTCAATTCACTTCCAAGGGTTGTAGGCCTCATGATGGTCACGAGGGTAGTTTGACCATACCTCACCACGCTTGTCAGTTCAAGTTGGTGTAAGGTGAACCCAGGACCGGTTCCGATATCACTCATCATTCATCTTAGCCGTGGTGGGCATTGAACTCAGGTATCTGAGTTTATAGTGGAGTCAGCTAACCACTGTTCGACAATTCAAAACTCTGTTGCCCTACATTACAATGTTGACACCAGTGTTATCATTGTTAGGGATAATCAGAGATATGGTGATGGGTTGTTAAGAGATATGGTGGCAAAATGTTAACTACCTCACCTGGTATACAGGAGGTCGTTAGTTCGATCCTGACCGTGACGCCTGTATATTTGAAGTTTTCATGTTCTTCCCATGGTCGCGTGGATTTTTCTCCAGATCCACCGGGTTTTCCCTCAATTTTTATAATAAACATGCGTTTGAAGCATGTGGCTGCTATAAATGTCCACATTATAAGCCACTTCGTTGCGCTATAATTTGTGACCAGGTCGTTTCTGAAAAAGAGCCTTTAGCTCAGTCAGCCTTACCTGGTAAAATAAAAAATATTTATATTGTAGTTTATATTTCGTTTTTAGTTTTCTGTACCCCAGCGGCCTAACTGCCACACAGTGAAGCCTCCATCATTATCCGTTCGGGGGTGTAAGAAGTCAGCAGTCCTGGAGAGGCTGGTTCCAGACATGTAAATGTGGAAATTCTTCCAAAAAAGTCATGAAGTTAGCAAATGTTTTTGTGTTTATAGTGATGCATGAATATGTATGGGGATGGTGTATAATATTTACGTTGAACTTCTTTCGCACCGTACGTAGCTAACCGTGCAATGTGAACTCACTGCAGTGCTATTGTGGCGAGCGCTGAAAGTGACTATAATGGTGGTTTGCTTGAACTCATTTAAGGGCCGTCCATAAATTACGTCACGCACCTAGGTGGAGGGGTGGGATCAGACATTTGTGACGATGTGTGACGACGGGGGGGGGGGGTAAAAAATCGTCCAAAATCGCGTGACGCCATTTATGGACGGCCCCTTATCTGCCAACTCCATCCCAGTTGTGCCATCTGTGTAATTTCATGAGACAAGGCAGTCTGACACCTACACGCTGCCTTGCAACTAAACCAGCGAAACGTCGTACAGTACCAAATTGGCAAACGTGTGCATTGCTCACCAACAGCTAAGCCTCGGCAAGGTAAGGTAAAAGTTAAACAGTAACAAAACACAAGAGAAACTTTACCCTACCTTTTACCTTACCACAATACAATCGCGCTACCCTACCTTTTACCCTTTAGCAGGTAAGGTAAAAGGTAAAAAAAAGAACGAGCCTACCTTTACCTTACCTTTTACCCTTATCCCATACAAATTTCGCGATTACAGGGTAATTAATGGGGTAAAAAACATGGATTTTTTTTTTAACGATCGTTAGAGCGCTTTATTCATTTTTCGATTTAAAGCTTTCGTGACTGCAGGGATTCATCTTCTTGGTTCTTTCGGTAAAGTCACGTAGAATGGAAATAATAAAGGAAAAAAAATAAAACATTAAATAATTCTTACGACGTTTCGGCCACAACGCAAGCAGCCTTCCTCAGGTGAAGACCAGGTCTGTCGGGGAGACAGCGTCTTAATGAAACAGCACCATGCTTGGAGCGTATATTTAATCTGGGTTGGAAGGGGGGGGG
>CM025621.2:11549485-11636922 GCA_014621495.2 Entosphenus tridentatus | reverse complement strand
ATAATGCACGGGCATTTCCCATAAATATGCTAAATTCCATTTGATATGCAAATTATTTTGTCAAGGCGCCCTTTCCCCCCCTTCCAACCCAGATTAAATATATGCTCCAAGCATGGTGCTGTTTCATTCAGACGCTGTCTTCCCTACAGACCTGGTCTTCACCTGAGGACAGCTGCTTGCGTTGTGGCCGAAAGTTCGTGAGAATTATTTTTTTATGTTTGATTTTTATTCTTTTATTATTTCCATTCTACGTGACTTTACCGAAAGAACCAAGAAGACGCTTTATTCATATAGAATACTCTCAAATCGGGCGTTTAGGCTGTCGACGACACCGTCCTCCATGGCGATCTCATCAACAACCTGATCAAGTTCGTCATTGCCATCATCCTTGGACGGATGACAGGCAATAAGATCCTGCGCCGCTCCAGCCCAGTTAGACGGAACCTTCAGGCAGCCGGCCATGATCCATGAGCGCAAGCACATGGACTTTATGAAGAGCGTCGTTGACAGCGACTGGCGAACGCATGTGAACTCTCGCCCGGCTCCGCTATTCGCATGTTCACAGGGAGTTGACATCGCCGGCACTCCCAAGTAGTCGCAGGCCATCTTGTAGTGGGCGGGGAGCAGCTCTTTGCGGAGAAACCACCATTGCATTACGTCAATGAAGGCGCTGGCGGTCGTGATGCCCATGCTCAGAAAACGGTCGACTTCATCGCTGTCGTCTATGGAGTTGCCGACGTTGCTGAACAGGGTGCTGAACAGCGACCGCTCCTCCATATGGTCAGCAACTGCCGTCGGCGAGATCGTGAGCACGTCCGAGTAGCGATGCTGCAGGACAGAGTGGATTGTGGCCTTCAGTGTAGCCAACTCATCTTGGTCTGTCGTTTTCGGCAGCTGTGGATTCAAGTAGGATGCTACAATGGCGGGTTCCTGAAACAGTAGGTGGCAGTACCGCACCAGTTCGGCCTTCATCCCCGTCGCAGTCAAGGGCTCATCGATCGCTCTAAGGGCGGCTTCACCGTGATCGCAATGACGGACGAGGTGCTCCATCGTCACCGGCACGAGATCCAATGTCGAATTGTGGTCCGCCGACAATGAGGCCATGACCTGGCGTGGCATTCGCAGGAATGCTGTCACGCCCTCGATGTTTGCCCACTGCAGTTCAGATAAAGCACCGACACCGATCACGTCCTGGAAGCGCGCCATGATAATGTCCAATGGGACACGCTTCTTGATGGCGTTGTCGCCCATGTCAAACGTCGAATGCCACCTGGTCGGCGAGTCCTGGTGCGTCGGCTCCTTGCTGGCGAGCTTGGCGATCTCAGCCTCGCGGCGGTACGACTGCCGGACGACCTTGCTGCACCTGATATTGACGAGCACCTTGCGCAGTTCGGCATTTGTTGACTTGATCAGTTTTAGAACTTGGACGACACCGATCTGGACGGAATGATCCGCACATCGAATATGGTGGCAAGCCCGCAACTGCTCATATCCGGCGTCCACGTTGACCAGGGCGAACAACGTCTTGACAGCACAGTTCGCATCGGAGCCATTGTCGCTGGTGACAGCGAGCAGCTTGGTCGAGATATTGTGCCCGAGGCTTTGGAGGTGCTCAAACAGAGCGGCCCCAATGCGCTTGCCGACACCCCTTCCGGACTGCACATTGAGGATTGTCAGCAGCATGGATTTTGAAGCACCAGATTTGCTGTTGATCCAGTGCACCGTGACCATCCAAAATCCCTTCAGGTTGCGGTTCGACCACCCGCGAGATGGCGACGTCCAGGTTGGAGAAGAACGCCCCGACGATGGGCAGCATGATGGCGTGATGCTCGACAATCCTGCGAATAATGGTGCGGGTCGATGGGCCCTCGTATCCCTGCGTCAATGTGTTGACCAAGGTCTTGAACTTGTCGCTGCCGGCGGCTCGCAAAGAGATTGCACCTTGGATAACAAAATCCACCACCGCGTTCTCAAACTTCACCAGGAGGCGATCCGGGATTGCTGGCTGGCTCAGCGTTTGCTGTATTAGGCGGCTCGCCGACGCCGACGTCCCGACCTCGCTGCCTGGGGCGAGCACGTTGTGTTTCTTGAGGTGGGCTTTCCACCCCGACGCGTTCGTGTGGGTGGAAAACCACCTGCGGCAGTGCACGCACTGCCGCTTCCCTTGCTGTGCATGCGGATCACCCTCCATCCAATCGTGTGTGTGCTCCCACGGGAACGCATACCGCTGCCTCTTTCGATTGCTGTTCGCAGCAACCCCAAAAAAGCCGTTGCTGGCATCCTCGTCCTCTAGTACCTCGACCTCAAGAACGTGGACCGTCTCCATTTGCTCCGCCATCACTTTAAAATGGAGGCCACGCACTGCGTCACTGCGCCACGGAACTTTTAGCGGTAAACAAGGTACTGTATTTACCGGGTTATTATTCGCCCTAATTATTCGCCCTACCCTTACCCTACCGGGTAATTCTTCTGAGCTTCCTTTATCCTACTCTTTACCTTACCCCTTGGCATGTCGAAACCTTTACCCTTTTACCCGGTAATAAAGGTAATTTACCTTACCTTGCCGAGGCCTACCAACAGCACACCCGGTGGGTGGTTTGCTGCTGAAGCAGTAATAGCATTGACACGTTTGTTCACGTGACAACTTTATCAAATAAATTATGAATCAAGCGCTCTCTTTTGCTTTGTTTGCTCCATCAATTAATGCATCTCCCGGGCATCTGTTAAACTGCTGGACATCTTATTTCTGGTTCTTTCGGTAAAGTCACATAGGAGGGAAATAATAAAATAATATTAATATAAAACAATCCAAATTATCACGACGTTTCGACTGCAACACAAGCAATCATCATCAGGTGTGAAATCCATCTGTGAAGACGAGCTTTACAGCTCAGCGCACTCCTCCCCAGTATAAATACATATTCTAAATCTCATCAATTAAACTGCAGCCCCCTTGCCACGCATCACGTGCGAGATGACGCAACCATCCATCCCCCTCGACCTTTCACGGCCAGAACAATTCTGTCACCGCCCCCCCCCCTCCTCCAACGTGATCGCCGGCCAATGGGAATGCGGGGATGCACGTGACCCCCCCTTCCATCCCAACTGCCTCTTTAAGTGGGGGCCGCGGAGCGGGGTGGCGCTCAGTTCGGCACCAGCCGCCGACGTGACAGGAGAGGAATCCGCAGCGCATCAGAGACCCGATCAACAGCGATTTGTTTTTTATCTCGGTAAGGGCGAAGACGTGTGTCAGTAAATGCCTGTCGATATTATGATCGAGGTGACGCTCGCGTAATTTGTGTGTAACGTGTCCTTGACGTATGCGGTATAACGCGGTGTGTTCTTTTGTTGTTGAAGCTGACATGTTTGGAACGACGTTACTTGTGTTTTCTTCTTAAGCCTGGCGTGTTGTGACTTTTTGGGAGTAATTGTGGTTATGATTTTTTTGTTTTGTATAAACGACCGTTCTGTTGCCGTGTTGTGAGGGGGATGGTGGAATGATGCCCGAACAAAAGCGATGGCTGTTTACGTGAGGGAGAGAAGGGAACGCCGATAGGTAGGCAGACTCGTACACAATCGGTCAGCAACCCGCTATGTACAAACCCATGGGGGGGGTTATTAGTGATGGGTCGTTAGTGATCGTTGGTGTTGAGCACCTCGTGCGGTGTGAGATACACATCAGCGCTGGGGAGACAAAGGCGGCCGGGCGTGGTGCTGGCCACCCAACCGGCCCATCGTGGGTGCTTTCTAACAGCGCCACATCTGTTTAGGCGATACGGGGGGGGGGGGGGGTCTGTCTTTCATGGTGATGTTGGAGGTGATTCTGATGATGTTGCCGCTGGTAAGTTGATGGTGGTGAGGTTTCATGGTAGAGGCGATGATGTGTATGGTGGTGGTAATAGTGTAGGTGATGTTGACGGTAAGTTGGTGATTGTGGAGGTGATGTTGATTGTGGGTGCTGGTGTTGAAGACTGGATGGAGGTCACGGTTGTTGATGGTAGCATTTGATGGTGGTAATTAAATAGGTGATGGTGCTAATGATAGTGGAGGTGATGTTGAGATGGCAGTAGTGATTGTGGAGGTGATGTTAATAGTGTTACTGGCGTTGGAAGGTGGATTTTTTAGATAGGGTGACGGTGTTGATGGCGGTCGTAGGGATGATGGTGGTGGTGGTTGGTGGCTAATGGTGTAGCAGCGACCACACCCCAAAGGTCTGTTGTAAACAGATTGGTGTCCTAGCAAATAACAAGACGTGGGTCCAAACAAACTTGGTGGAAATTGAGAGAACACGGCGAAGAGAACGTGGTATAAGAAGCACATAATTGTTGTCGTTTATGTAACCTGCTACGGCTTGTTGCCGCAAGGGGCGGACTGTAAGGGTCCAATCGTTAAATGTGCTGCAGAGTTGACGCAGCCAATCATTGGGAGCGCCGTGACTTGTCAAATGTGGTGCACTCGTCCACCAAGCCCATCATCACTGCGGATTCAGAAAAATGAAGTACCAATTTGTAGGAAGTCAACGGTGGTTGTACCATGGATAGGCTAGCTGATTGCTGCTCCGTTGTTTGGTTGTATTGGGAGACTGGCGTGACTTTAACGATTATAATATTGATGACCTTTATCAAAGAGTGCACGATTTCAGTCTCGAGACTTTTTTTCAGGAGGATTATGAATTGGGATGTGTGTCCAATTGTATTCACGAGGTGTTTGGCACGAGGAAGGAAACTGGAGTACCCAGAGAATGCACACACGAAAAGCTCCACACGTAACATTGTTATCGTTAACTTTCTGTGCTGTCATGTCCTGGCCCCACCGGGTTTGAGCGTTTCACATCTTTTTTTGTGGGCCACCAATCCCTCGCCCCTAGAGTTGCTGCTGGATTGCAGTCACGCCCCATTTCTATTCGGACTCTCTCCTAACACGATTTGTGCCACGCATGACCACCGGGAGGAGTTGTTGTTACAAAGTGTTCTTTTTGTTGTTGTCTCTCGGCAGGTTTCTATTTTTAAAATCAGCCACCATGAATGTTCTCTGGAGCCTCGTGCCAGCGCTGCTGGCGGTGATGGCCTCGGCCACTCCCATCCACGACCCCATGCTGGACGAGGAGTGGGGCTTCTGGAAGGACTTCCACCAGAAGCTCTATGAGCCGGTGCGGCGGACGCACGCAGAAGTTGGCACTCGCGGATTTGCTTGCGTATCATTTTATCTGCCGTTTGCGTGGCCGGGCGGTTTTAACTGATGTGATAAATATATCATTGCAGTGATCATTTTTAGACCCCTTTTTGTTGGTGCACTACAAGATGAAGGCTTTCCCCCACTGTTTTGGTCATGGTGCGGTGGGGGTTGTTTAACCATACTTTATATTTAGATACGATCTGCCACTGCTGTTAGCCATGACTGGGAATGGAACTTTGGTGGTGGCCGTACAGTACACAACCACTGATCCAACAGCTTCCCCCAATAATGAATAACGTCCCTCCTTTATTCATCAAAGTCTCAAGACTTTTTCAGGGGCATCCTATATTGAGATGTCCATTTCCATTTAGTGTGTGTGTTTTGCACTCGCATGGTAACTTTGTGACCTTGGTGTGACGTGTTTTTGTTTGTTTGTGCTATAGAGGCAGGAGAGCTGGCGGCGTATGATCTGGGAGAAAAACCTGAATAAGATTAAGATACACAATCTTGAACACTCCCTGGGGAAGCACTCTTGGCGCATGGGGATGAACCACTTTGGTGACATGGTAAAGACCTCTATCCCACGGTTTACATATACTATCAATGCACTACATGTATTAATGCACTCTTCATTGACATACAACTGTGGTCACAGCTGAAAGTATTGGTTTTAGTCTAGGAATATAATAAATTCCAATTGCATTCCCGCCTGAGCAGACTAATGAAGAGTTCCGCCAGAAGATGAACGGTTACCACGGGGCACAACCGCGCAAGGTCTCCAAGGGTTCCACCTTCCTGGTTCCCCAAAACTACGAGGCTCCACCCACTGTCGACTGGAGGGACAAGGGCTTCGTCACAGAAGTGAAGGACCAGGTGATGTCTCCAGACATGGTTTTTGTATTCCAAATTACCTCAAATCGGTGGCACGATGGCGAAATGTTACAACCTCCTGTAAACCAGGCGAGGTATTTAGGTTCGATCCCGACCCTGATGCCTGTATATTTGGAGTTTGCATGGCTCTCTCCCCATGGCCGTGTGGATTTTACTCCGGGGCCGTCTGGTTTTTCCCATCCACATCTAGAAACATGCATTTAGAGTATTAGGCTGCTAGAAATTTCCATGTGATATGCCATTTCGTTCAGCTATCATGTGGCCAGGTGGCTTCTGAAATAGAGCTATGTAGCTCAGTGGGCTTTACCTGGTAAATGAAAACATTTGTTTAGTTTTTAAAACTAGTTTTAGATTATATCAGGAAGCATAGGTAAGGAAAAATTGCACTTTCAGCATTTGTTTGGCAATCCATTTGAGGCATCTTAAACAAACGCAATTTCCCATGGATCGCATTCCCTTTCACCAGGGCATAATTTCTCACCAAAACTTTTCTGGGCCACTGGTACCTTTTTGACTAGTAACCAATGCCATAGCAAGAGGGTTTAATGAATGTGGAATGCTGGATGCAAAAATATTACCCAGGTAACTCTGGCTGAAGTTAAAACACTTAACCCAACAATCTCAAAATTAATAACTTAGTGTGCTTTGTTATTCTACTGCTGCATGAAGGCCTCCTCGAGCTGTGTTGTGTCGGTCATGGGAGTTTTTGTTACCATACACACTGCTCAGTGGCGGTTAGTAAAGGCTCTGGGAAGGTGGTCGAGGAGTGGTTGACATAACGCGATGTCGCCTTGCGTGTTAGGGCGAGTGCGGCTCGTGCTGGGCGTTCAGCACGACCGGCGCTCTCGAGGGGCAGCACATGAGGAAGGTGGGCCAGCTGGTGTCCCTGAGCGAGCAGAACCTGGTGGACTGCTCGCGGCCCGAGGGCAACCAGGGCTGCGGTGGCGGCCTCATGGACCAGGCCTTCCAGTACGTCAAGGACAATGGAGGCATCGACTCTGAGGCGGCCTACCCGTACACCGGCACGGTGAGCACTGGAGTTCTCGCGATTTGTTCCCCCCCCACCATTGCGATTCAATTACAAACATGAGAAATGTAATTGTAGAATCCATGCATTGATACACATCCTTGTAATTCTGAGCTTTGTAATCGAGTGTATTGGGTGTTCATTGTTTGACACGTAAATTCACTTAAAGATGCCCGGTGTTTGCGTAATAATGCAAGGCAAGATTTGACTGCAGTTTAAAAGTGTTTATTGTTGTGTTTTTGTATTTCAGGATGGAGATAAGTGCAACTACGATCCCAAGTTCAACTCTGCGAATGACACTGGATTCGTAGACATCACCAGTGGCGACGAGAAAGCGTTGAAGATTGCCGTGGCATCTGTCGGTCCAGTGTCCGTCGCCATTGATGCGAGCCATGAGTCCTTCCAGTTCTATCAGTCGGGTGAGTGCTCGTGTATTTGGATTTGAAAAATAAAAATGTACTTCAAGAGGATTGCACAACTGCATAGGATTCGGTGAAGGGTATACCCGCCCACCCAATACCTCTGTAGAAATGTTTTAATGTCTTGAATTTTGAATGAGAAGTTAATGTAACAGAAAAAGTAATAATTAAACAATTTCCTGCCTTAAGTAAATTTGCTGCTAAATGAAGCCCCCCCCCCCCGCCACATCAAACTTTTTCTTTCATGGGGGTTGTTTGACCATACTTCACCATCCTGGCCAGGTGAGGGTTGTTTCCGATATTACAATTGATGTTAGCCGTGGTCAAAAATCGAACTTTGGCCACCGGGTTCGTAGCGCAGTTGCGTGAATCGCTTCACCCATCGCTACCCACACAGCAGTTGTAGTTACTTATTAAAGTTATTGTTATTTCAAATTGTCCGTTATGCTTCGCTTCTGGATGGTGTTGTTCTTGTGTGACCTTCGGGCGAATCAGCGGTTTGTTGTCTTTGTGACACGAGGCAGGCGTAGTCCAAAGTTCAAAACATGTTTTGAGATAGATTTTCGCAGTGCATTGTTTTCACCGAGTACTTCAACATTTTATAGCCAATTATCTTTGTTCCTTGGATTTAAGATCCATTTTTATAATAAGTAAAAGTTTCTAAAGAGTTGCAAAAACATGAAATGTGTATCGTGTTTCTGATGTAAAAAAAATCACATTTTAAAGATTATATCTTTCGTGTGAACTGGTGAGAGTGTTTTGGTTGGATCAGTGCCAACTTTGCCACGTGCCAGCGGTAGTTTAACATCGCTTTGCTGAGCATTGCTGAAAGGGGCCATCGAGGGGAAATCCCTTCTCGACGGCAGGAAGTTGCGGACTTTATTCGACGTGTATTCCGTTTCCTTTCTAAAGAGAAGTGTATTTTTAGTGCGATTTCCATGCAAGTCGTTCACGATTTCAAATCTAATTATTTACATAATATCGCATCTCCGCTGCTGGATGAAGACCTCCCCCACTGTCATGTCGGTCGTGGGAGGTTGTTTTTTACCATTCTTCACCCTCTCCATTGCGGGTTGGTGAAATTGAGGTGGGAGCAGGGGAGATTATACAGAGCCAGTTGAAATATCACTCGCCACTCGCGTTAGTCATGGCTGGGAATGAAGGTCTGATCGTCTGGTTCATAGCGCAATAGCACTAACCACTACGCTGGCACTCTGCAGTGGAAATGATTGCCTTGTTATAAATACATTTGCTTACTGTGCAGGATTCTTGGGCATCACATGATCATGGTGTTTGTGCAATCTGCTTCTGCTGTTCTTCATGAAGCCATGCATGCATGTTTATATAGTTTAATAATTTTTAACTCCTGCGGGTAGAGTTTTACTGGTTTTTCTTATTGCTTTTTAATGTTTTTTTTATATATACATATCTCTCCTAGGTGTGTACTTCGAGCCCGACTGCAGCAGCCAAGACCTGGACCATGGCGTGCTCGTGGTGGGGTATGGTGTGAAGGGGACTGGTGAAAACGGGAAGAAATACTGGATTGTGAAAAACAGGTATGTCCCATTGTTATGGTTCGTGTATCAGACTACGTACGCCTTTAGCCACACCTATTGTCACGTTTGCATTTGTATTGTATTAATGTATCTGTCAATAAGTAGGTAATTTAATTGGCTTAATTGGCCAATAATTAGGCATGTAATTAATTCGTGCCACACCGATCTCCCACATCGATTCCATAAATTGTCTTATGTTTGTGTGTCTTATAATTTGTCTTTTTCCTTCATATTTAAAAGTATTCTCATTGTGTTTGTATAATTAGAAGTTGTATTCACGAATTACCATAGGCGTAACATCATAACAGTTGTATATAATTATGAGAATCGCACGTAATTGGATATGCACGTACAATTTGTTGCGTGTATTCTGAGTGCAATGATCATATTCCTGCGAACTAATGCATCGTTTAACATGTGCCTATAAATGACCATCGAGTTTTGATGCCATGAAAAATAACTTCCTAGTGCTAACCAGAAGTGCGTGGTTTGTATTTTTAAATTGCTTACCCATGTGAATGTACACATGTTGAACGTTTTTCGCACTGTAAGTCGCCAACCGTGCTAATTTGGACATTAAACTAAATACAAAATGCAGTTCTAAATAAATTAGTTTTCACTCTAGATGTAAACGTGCATAGCTCCAGTGGCTTCCTAATATCGGAAAGAAGAGCGCTCCAGACTGCCGCAGAAGTGCATCTGAAAGCGCGCGATGCAGAGACAGTCTTTGTTCAATGGCAATCCAAATCTAGCGCTGCTGCGAGGAGGACCGGAGTTCACGTGATGGTTTTATGCTCCTTGAGATCCGTGACATTTTGTGTAATGAGAGCGAGCTTCGTTCAGCAACTGGAAGCCAATGCAGCTTTGCGAGCACTGGGCTGACATGGTTTTGGATCTTGGCAGTGAAGTGATATTGCCATGAAACATTTTTAATTAACACAACTGTTGTGTGTGTGTCTTCCCTCGTGTGTGTGTGTGTTCCCTGTTGTATGTCCTCTGCAGCTGGAGCCCCAAGTGGGGCGACGAGGGCTACGTGCTGATGGCGCGCAACAAGAAGAACCACTGCGGCATCGCCACGGCGGCCAGCTACCCCTTGGTTTAATGAAGCCACAGCAACGCCCACTTTTGGCTCGTTTGCTTTATATTTATCCCAACTAAACTTTTTTTTAGTCGCAATTTTACAATCTTTTTTGTTTTGGTTAGGAAATCTAGATCAAGTTCGTTTTAATAGTCGTGTTCAACTTTTACATTTGATTGTACATAATGTGATCTTAGTTTCACAATGGTTAACAAATTGTTCTTAAACGTGAAATGTGTTTTTATTTGGCATTTCAAAGGAAATAGTATTTTTTTGGGGGGTATATCTGTGCAATACCCGAGTGTGTACACTAACCTCAAACTCAATAAAGTATTGACAACAATTTTTGGAGAGCTCTTATGCCAATTGATGTATCTGTTTTCATCCGTGACATTAATTCCACAAACATACCCTAATGTTACAGGAGGGTGGTTTATTTATTAGGAGACCTGAACATTTTTACATTTTGACAAATGTGAAAACTCAACCTTTGGCCTTTGTTGGTTCTGAAAGATATGTTATCGTTACAGAGATTAGCTCGTTGGGTGTTTTATGGTGCATTGTTCTGCGTTTGTTAACATACACTAGTTGAGTCATTCTCCAAGTTAAACTCCACAGTCTCGTCACGTAAAAAAAATGACAACATACAAGAAGCAGTTAGTAGATCTTGTAATTGTATAGTTTTGTTTTAACAGTGAGTGGGGAAAGGGTGCCGTTTTTAGGAAAGTTTTGGGATCGGAGCCAGTAATGTCTTATTCTTGGTTCTTTCGGTAAAGTCACGTAGAAGGGAAATAATAAAATAATAATACAATTACATTCTCACGACGTTTCGATTGCAACACAAGCAATCATCATCAGGTGTGAAAACCACAGCAAGAACATTTTTGAAAAGTGGCGGTGGTTTTCACATCTGATGATTGCTTGTGTTGCAATCGAAACGTGAGAATTTTGTTTAATTTGTATTATTTTATTATTTCCCTTCTACGTGACTTTACCGAAATAACCAAGAATATGAATCCCTTCAGTCACGAAAGCTTTAAATCGAAATCCAGTAATGTCTGTTAACCTTTGCACCACACTCGAATCCATGCACAGTTTCTCACGGCACAGTGTTCGTACACTTGGCACACGACCCCTGTATCTGTGAGACGGTAAACATCGTGGTATGTGGGAGCATTAGTGGCGCTAGGAATTGGTTGTCCGTGTTTGTATGCATCACGGTGGAGCTGTGTGATGATGGTACAAGCAACCCAGAGGACCACTTCAATCATAAAACACATGCAATTTGAACAATTAATTTGGTGATGCTGCTTTGGCAGGGGTGCACATTGTATAACTCCACATTCGTTCATAAAAGTGGCCGAAAAATAAAATACTGTATATAATAGGTGAAGTTTCTGGCAATAGCCCTTTACAGCCACCAAGAGGCCAGACGGTGGATAATAGGGATTGGAGACTGCACTTTACACCATGAGGCCTGATGAGGATTAAACTTTCAAAAATGTATTTCTGATTACTAGTTTTTAAATTGGCATATGAATAGTTACACTTGTAGCTATTGGGTAACAGACAACCCCTTCCACAATCAAAACGTGTTTCTAAATACACTTTTAAAATTACAATGATGTTGGTGACCTTGTTCCAATTAAAATAAAACTGGTAATCGGATATTATTGAAATACTAAATCTTAACAGGTCCAATGGTAATATGGACAGTCTCTAATCCTTGTTGTCCACTCTTCCTCTGCTGTGAAGGGCCATTGCCCGAAACGTTGCCAATTATATATTTTTATTTTAAGACCAGTGTCGTTAATGAACGTGAGTACTAACTGAAGAATGATTAAAATCTCGAAGAATTTATGACGAGATAAAGATTAAAAACTAGTTCGAATAATTGTTTCCAATGCTTTAAGGTATACGTGATGCTTTAGATGAGGATCCTGATCCCAGAGGCAGATTAATTACCAGGGGGTGGGCCTAAAATGTTCAACAGTTAAATCGGGCCTTAGATTAATACCAAAAAAAACATTAAATGCATTTTCTCTGATAAAATATCAATAAAATACAATGTTTCAGGGTCTGGAGGGGGGTGAGGGCATATGCCTGATCTGCCACTGCCTGATCCTAGGTTTGTATTGGGGAAGCCACCCATAAGCCAGGTTCTCAAGTGTATCGAGCTGTTGGGGTCAAGTCAGGTCTCCAATAACAGCACAGTGAAACTGGCTTTTTACTTCATGTGCCTTCATTCCAGCTCTGAATACACGGATTGCTTTTACTGCTACGAAACTACACATTTCTCCACAGCAGGGTGTATAATTCCAATCGGCCCTCGTGTGATTAAGAGGTCACTTGGGAATACAGTATCAAGAGAAGTGTTATGATATCTCCTCCTCTGCTAACAGTGGGGTGATGCATTGCTGCATGAGAGTTTTTTTTAAAAATGGTCACGTGGGAGGCTAACGGAATTTGCTCACGTCAACGACGAAAGAACGTTGCTGGCTCATTTCCTCTTCACTCGCCGATGGTGACTGAACAGTGCATGACTGGAGGGGGCAAAAACGTGGTTGGAGGAGGTGGTGGTCTTGGGGGAATGTTGCACTGTGACACGTGCAGTCACGCGCGTTCGTGAGCGATGCACATGTTTGCTTGTGGGTGAGCAGCGTGTTGGGAGTTGTGTCCAAAATGACATCGGCATTTTTGAGAAGTTGACGAGAACGAAGTGCGGCCAGAATGTTTGTCTTACTCCAGCTACGACTGTGTATGTTATAAAAATCCTTGGTTCGGCAGTTTTAATCGAATGCTTTTGATCATCGTGCTTCGTGACTTTACGTTAATAGGCATGTGACGATTCACTTCCCTTTCCAGCGATTCAATGGATTTTCACGATTTGGTGGGAAGGGGGGGGGTCACAGTTCAATCGAAGAATCCTTCATCTAATTATAATTATTTTTATCTCGTTTGCATTATTTCTGTGGGTTTTTTTCGTGGCTTAAGCGTAGAGTTGTCCTCCATGACTCTAAATGTAACCTCACAGTGACGTAGCCTTGCGATAGTGCGTTTACCGCTTGTTTCAGAGGTCTCAAATTTCAGCTAAACTGGGTAATGCTGCAGGAGTATTAACAATAAAGCAATGCCTCCTTGACATTCGTCAACATTTCAGGCAATGCCACTTCGTCACGTGAAGAAGGGCCATTGCCTGAAACGTTACCTATTAATGCTTTTCTCGTTTTGAAGGCGACGTTGTTGACGAGCGTGTTCAGTTTTTGTTTATTAATTGTGGTTGTGCACAAGTGGACGCTGAAGATCCCAATATTATTCAAAAGAGGAGGCCATGCGCGCCGATGTCGTGGTCCAAAATTCGCCAAAAATGAACAATCGCTCGCACCATTCTGCCCGTCCGTCGCGCGCCCGGAAGGTGCGATCGTAATGGGTCTGTGCATCGTCATGTGCCTAATCGTTAAACCGACGGTCCCGTCGCCTATTTCTTTTCCACGTGCTTCTTCACGATCTCCAGGTACTCGTTGATGTCATCGGGTGACCCCACGGCGAAGGGCACGCGCTGGTGGATGGTCTCGGGCTGGACGTCCAGGATGCGCTGAGTGCCTGTGGTGGCGATGCCTCCCGCCTGCTCGATGACGAACGCCATCGGGTTGCACTCGTACAGGAGACGCAGCTACGCACACGGGGCAAAGTGGCGAAAGGGCGCAGGGGAGGGTTGTGACGGGTCAGAACGGCATCTGTTAAAAAGAGCTTCATAGCTCATCGGATTCCTCCAGTATAAATAAAGATTCAGATTCTGACATTGGGGCATTTCTCAATGTCCACCACAATGGCGCGGCTGAGGGCCATGGTGGCGAGATGTGAACTACCCCGCCTGGTATGCAGGAGGTCATGGGTTCGATCCCGACCCTGAAGCCTGCTGTATATTTAGAGTCTGAATGTCTCTCCCTGTGGCCGTGTGTATTTTTCTCCGGATCCTCCAGTTTTCCCCTCCACATTAAGAAACATGCATTTAGAGTTTTAGGCTGCTGGAAATTTCCACGTGATAAGCCACTTCGTTGAGCTATCATTCGTGGCCAGGTCGCTTCTGAAAAAGAGCTACATAGCTCAGTGGGCCTTACCTAGTAAAATGAAAATAAATCTTGACTTAAAGCTTCCGTGACTGCAGGAATTCATATTCTTTGGGTTTTTCGGTAAAGTCACGTAGATAGGTTCAAATAAATGTTTTCTTTTCTTTGAACCTATCTGCGTGACTTTATCGAAAAACCCAAAGAATACAAATGAAAATAGTTTAGTTAAAGTTAAAGAATATTTGGTGGCACGGCAGTTAGGTTTGGTTACATGCTGCGGAAGTCTTCTTAAGATAATCGCAGAGGTGGCTGTGTGGTTCTGGGGGGTCAGAGAGCTGAGGCTGCTCCGCTGAGTTATGCTGGGATTTGAATCCGAGTTTCAGCCACCGCCTGCGACTAAACCAGGCTCTTAAGTGCAGCGAGTTGGTGGTCTCAGCCCGGTCACCAAACGACTGCACGCGCAACAGAAACCCGCATCGGATGAGAAGATTTGTTTTCACTCAGTCTGGATAAATTCCAGCTCTGAAGATTAAACAGCAGCGAATAGTTCTCAGCGCCAGGGAGTGTGAGAAAGTACAACCCCGGGGGGTGTGGAGAAGAATTCAACCCGAGGAAACCATTCTGCAGGCCGTTCTCGAGCACGTGGGGCGAAGCGCTGGTCCGGTGAGACTTCAGATTGGACACTTCGTCTCATCACGTTTGGCAAATAGTTACACAAAAGATTGGAAGATAAAAATATATCATTGCGCGAAGTGGATGGGTGCGTACATGCTTATTAGAATTATACATTTTCTTGGGGCAGTGTTTTGCCATGTATCGTACTGTGGAGGGGTAACTAGTCAAAAGTAACTCCACATATGTACTCGAAGTACACCTAGCCTGGCACAAATGACAAAGTGATATCACCACCACTAAGCAGCAAAGGGCAGCTGTTGCAAGTTTCCACAGATTAATACTTTTGGTCCGTTTAATCACCAAATTAATAACTTAAAGAAAAAGGCAACATAAAAAAACCAAATATGTATTGTAGACAAATACCTAAGCTGAGTCGTGTTTACAGCTGCGAATGAAAATTAAATCATTTAAAGTTATGGTCAGGAGTATACACGGGATGCCTCCGAGTCGTCAATCTTGTACTTTTCAATGCGATGTCACTGCAGTGATGTCACGAGAGTGCTCCTGACAAATAATGTTCTCATAGTTTAATTATATATGTAAAAATATCTTCCTCTTTAATACAACTTCAAACTCGCATTGTACAATAATAGGGTTGTTCCTCCTTTTTTTCTGGCAACAAAACTGAAACCTTTTTACGAGGAATCATGTCTGCATTAACCACAATACTTGCGGTCAAAATGCAAAAAAAAAACACACTGATAATATATGCATCGTCCTTGAAACTGATTGGTCCACACCTGAGACAACTCTCTTTAGAGCCTCGTCTCAATTGGTGCTAGACCAGATGACACCAAAAGGCGTACAGCTCAAAGACAATGCCACTATCAAAGTAATGAGGGCTCGGGGTAAGCGTCTACATCATTAGAACTCCCTGGCCAGTACGAAAATATAATAATAGGGTACTCTATTATTATATTTTGGTACTGGCAAAGGAGGTCTAATGATCGCATTGTAAAGCCCTGAAGAAAATAGACAATCTCGCGCAAAGTTCAGGACTTGGCGACTACCGTTACGCGCGTACGTGTAACGATTCATCGTGGTGAGGATTACTCAGGAATTTGTTCTCTATTACAGCTCCGCGTCCCACGTACAGCCCGCATCTCGTGACAGCAGATGAGTGTGCGTAATGCTTTGACTGCGCGCCAAGTCAACAGGCTCTCTTGTGTTGCCCTGTGCGTCGCACCTTTCCCTTGGGGCTCTTGGTGTTTGCCGGGTACATGAAGATGCCGCCGTACTTGATGGTCCGGTGAACGTCGGCCACCATAGACCCCACGTAGCGGGCGCCGTAGGGGGCACTGCCATCCTGAGATCGACAGCAGAGGCAAGGGGGCTTCGTGAGGTGTGTTTTGTGAGTCCCGACACGATCCCTCCATCACGCGGTGGTTCCTCTCCATATCCGTGGAGGCACTCGGGCAAAAAAAGGCGTCTTGCCAGCGCTTTACGCAATGGGTGCCCTAATAAAACTCGCGAGAGACATTTGGTGTCATGAATTGTGTCAACAAAGCAATGTACCCGAGTCAATGCAACGTGAAACTTATAAAATAAGTCATATAACCATTAAACATAATTTACCAACGTCAGTGAATGACATGGTAAAAGCAGATGTAGTGGGTTGTGGAACTCCCTACCTGTGGAGATCAGGCTCCCCACTCACGCTCACATCTTTAGATCCCCACTCAAAAACCCATCGTTTAAAAACATGGTTTTGTTTTCTTCTAAATCGTGTTGTTCCGTCTTTGGCTCTTGTTCTGCCACCCGGCTCTCTTTCTTTAAAATCTTTTCTCATTTTTACTCACACAGCGACTTGGGACTTTTTTTTGTGAAAGGCGCCTTATAAGTGCAAATTATGATTAGGTGCACGAAAAGAGGGGGGGGGGTTTATTGAACATTTAAATGTACCTAAACTATTCGGTCATCGGATGTTGGCGTTGGTGTCATCGAATGTTGGCGTTGGTGTCAAGACCGCCAAAGGAATTCGATAGCGTAGCAGTGGGAAAACCATCTCCCCTACTGAGGGCTAGACAGGATATTCGAATGCCATTGGCGACCACACAGCAGCTGACACCGAACTTTGATTGTGCTCGGATTGTGTCTGTCGACTGTGTGCTCGGAACAACCTGAAGGACGAGAGGCGACTGAGCACGCTGAGAGTTAGAAACGCTGTTGCCAGGTCAAAAAATATCATCCCCCCCTCTTCCTCCTCTCCTATTCGATTAGCGTGACTAAGATGCTCGCAGTTACGGATAAATGGTTGTCTGCAAGGCCGTTTCCAAGTGGTCGGCGTTGTGTGGCCTTAGGCCGAGTGGAATGAAGTCACAGGACGGATATGGCCCATGAGCCATCGATTCTTCACCACTGATGTCGAGCGAGGAGATCGTTGAGTGAGATCCATGACGTGAATTTACAGAACCCGTCTTGTTGCTACGTAGTAATATATGTATGTATGTTGAACTTCTTTCGCTCCATATGTAGTCAACCATGTTAATCGGAGGTGCGGGGGGAAGGATAACAAACTCAACACAAAATATATTTTAAAAATATATATTTTCAATATAGATTTGAAAGTGTATAGCTTCAGTGGCTTCCTAATATCGGAAGGAAGAGCATTCCAGACGGCCGCAGAAGCACATCTTAAAGCGCGCGATGCAGTGACCTTCTTTGTTCGGTGACTCGCCAAAATCCGGAGTCCGCGTGATGGTTTATTCTCCTTGACGAGATCAGCAAGGTATTGTGGTGCATTTGTGGCAAGCACTTTGTGTGTAACGAGTGCTACCTTATACTGTATTCGTTCAGCAACCGGAAGCCAATGCAGCTCAGCGAGCATAGGACGGACACGGTAGTAGTGTTTGAAGCACGACAGTCAAACCAATATTTGTATTTCTTGAAAATACAATTTAGTCAATAACAAATGCAGAACCAAATTCGATCTGATGGGTTTTTTTTGTACAGCCAATGCGGACCGGGCCGAGCCCATTGACTCACTACACTGGAGAACCCATTGTCATCAAAAGCAGCTGTCTTGGATTCAAACCAAGGATCCCAGCAGCGTTGCCAGCTCAGTCATCTGACCTCAGAGCCACACAGCCATCTCATGACGAGACACGCTCCTGCAGACAGACGGCTTATGTAACTTGTGTGAGCAATCATCGCACGTGATCACTCTGAGGCTTCCACACAATCGGCAAATCAGCAGAAAGCACGGGGCCGGGGCAGTTTGTGCAGCCACTGCAGCCAGGGACAGACGCTGTCTCGTTTATTCTTTAATCAGAGCTGCTGTGCACAGGACCAAAGTCTAAAAAGCCAGCTGCAAACAACAAACAGGACTGTTGAAAAATATTAATGCAATATTTATGTATCCAGGAAAGCCACACTGAGTCGTATGGCTCTTCTTTAATTAGGGTCCTGAAATGCGGTTTCATTTATTTATTAGGAGACGTTTTAAGGCAATTAAACGACGAGTGTTTATTATTCAGGTGGTAGGAAACCACATCGCCCGGGGGAAATACCACGCGCGCGTGGGGGAAACCCTCTATCTCCGTACAGATGGAAACGGATGGAGATTAAGTCCACTTGCCGTCCTGCCTACTCATGGCGAGCCAGGGTATGGCAACCTCCTCGACGCCCACGGGAAGGGAGATTCACGACCGTCCGTGCGGTCTTCGAACACCGTCGCCTGCGCAGTGCTCCATTGGCAGGCGTGCAGCCACGAGGTCTAAGAGATACATCGCGAATATGCGTGTGTTGCATTGAGCAAGCTTATGAGGAAAAAGAGACGCAATGGGAGGGAACTCTGCAGTCCCAGCAGTGTGAGAGAAGAGGCGGAGGAAGCGATGAGCGAAGTTTACTCGATGATTCCAGTACCCCCTCGGTTGTAACAAGGAGGCAACAAACGGCCACATCATTGACCAGGAAAAAAATATGTGAATTCTGTGTAAACTAACGTAGCAAGCTCTTGGTGCTAAAGGCCGTGATCTTTTGTGTTTGTTTGGTTGTTTGTAGTCGCAGTTGTGGGGAGATAGCTGGCCGATATCAGCCAACAGTGGGTGGTGATGGGGGTCACAGGGTCCACGTGTATTTTTCAAGCAAGTTGTGAAACCTCTCGCTGGAGTGAAGAGGCCACACTTGTCAACAAGATTTCCTTAACTCCACGCCATGCAGACGTTCATCCACAAGAGAATGATGACAGTTTGTTATTTCCCAATAGGCTGCATGTTGGCGGTGGCGCAGATATTAGTGCTATGCACGATAAAACATCACCCGAGTTCAATTCCCGACCACTGCTGTGGCATGAACCCAATAACCTGAGTTTGACTCCCGGGCAAAGCTGACGTGAGTGGAGGGTGATAGCGGAACTGGTCCTGGACTCCTGCCTTCGCCCCACCTTCACGAACCGAAACTGACCAGTGTGGTGAGATATATAAGAATATGTAGTACCCTTGCTGGCAATAAAACAGCTGTGTTAAGATGTTAAAACACAAAACAAAATCCTTTTTCAAAGAATCCTGTCGGCATTAACCACACGTACTTGTAGTGAACATGCTCTGATAAATTTTAATTTAAAGCTTTCGTGACTGCAGGGATTCATATTCTTGGTTCTTTCGGTAAAGTCACGTGGAAGGGAAATAATAAAATAATATAAATATAAAACAATAAAAATTCTCACGACGTTTCGACTGCAACACAAGCAATCATCATCAGGTGTGAAATCCACAGCAAAAAAATCCACAGCAAGAAAATGTTCTTGCTGTGGATTTCACACCTGATGATGATTGCTTGTGTTGCAGTCGAAACGTCGTGAGAATTTTTATTGTTTTATATTTATATTACTTTATTATTTCCCTTCTACGTGACTACCGAAAGAACCAAGAATATGCTCTGATAATATGATGCATTGTCTTTGAAAGTGATTGGTACACACCAGAGACAGCTTTCTTTTGAGCCTAGTTTCTGTTGAGCCTTAGTCGAGATTAGGTTTTATCCTGTCTGCATTAACAACAAGCACGTGTGGTCAATGCAGACAGGATTCCTTGAAAACGGATTCTAGTTGGTGTTTTAACATCTTAACACAGCTGTTTTATGGCCAGCAATGGTAAAACCTATTGTTATATTTTGATACTGACAAGAACTGCGACATATTGTGGTGAGTTGTGGTCAAACAACCAACACGGCCTCGGGATGCCTTGCTCAAGCAGTGGATTAACGAAGGGCTGTAAGTTGTTGATTGTAATTTGGTGGTGGGTTATCCGATACAGGGGATGCATTTAAAAACTCTGTCCGAGTCCAGCACCCGGAAAATATTTTCCGTACCCGGCACATCGCATCCAGTATACTGTCCGTCTTTTGTCTGGCTGTGGTTACAAGTCACGCGCCCACTGCAGTCTGACAGTGACATTAAGCTCGGGTTGTTGATGCACAGTGCACGCATTAGAAGTGGCTGCTGTGATCAAACCTGTCCGATGGGTGGGGTACGTTCCGAGTGAAACCGCAGGCGTGTTCCATAACTCACCTCTGGGAATTTCTTCTTTTGAATGTACTCGGTCAACGCTGGGTCAAAGTACTTGGCGTAGCCCTCGTTGAGGCTGAAAATTTTGCCTTTCTTCTTGATCTTCACGTTTCTCTCCACCAAAATGAATTCTCCGATGGCCTAAATGTGGTCATAGTGGAGAAAGGAATCGGGGAAACGACACTGGCTATTTTATTTTCATTGCTCAACGATGGTTTAAAGACACATTTATATATTAACGCGATCTAACCCAAAAAAACTGCATTATGGATTAATTGAAATCTACAACATACGTTGGTTACTATGTTTGTATTCTACAGCCTGAAATTCCGCCTATGGCCTGCATTATTGTCGTGCTCTGCTGGGTATCAACAACCAATAGTGAGCCAGGTCCACACCTCCGATGAGCACAGTTGGCTACGTACGGCGCGAAAGAAGTTCAACATACATACTGCCCATAGACTAACAATACCCAACGACTCAGCACTGCCCATAGACTCAACACTGAATCTCCGAATATCACGGTTGGCTACGTATGGTGGTGCGAAAGAAACGCAAAATGCTTACTCTTGCCAATGAAACTATACTGGTCTCTTTAGATCTCACCTGGTTAAATCAAATGACATAAAATGCTACGATTTAAACAATTAATTAAAACGTACAGTATATATTTGTGTTCACGATGTACTTGTATCACGTGTAAGCCAACAACAACCCTTCCCTGAATAATGGCAACTGCCCAACAGGTCAAGGGGCAATGTATGTTTGTCTGTTATGAGTCAGTGTGACCTCCACACAAACACACACACGAGTGTGTCATTTGTGGTGGTGGCAAGGGAAAATACGCGAAACCACTGCACATGCTTGGAGTGTTAATTATACTGGAGCACAGCTATCAACCCACACGGTTTACCCGTCGTCATGTACAGGGAAATTGAGTTTTCAGGTCCATACGGCGTACGGCCGTTTCAATACGGGCAACATTTTTGCTGTCTATTTGTTTGTGTTTCTCTCTTGCGATGGGACTTTGTAGGATGAACGTTGAGATTTATAAGGGGCACGGGGTGACCAATAAGGTTTGAATTGGTCTGTAATAAGTAGGGGGCTGATAAGGGGTTGACAGGTATGCAAGAGATCAGTGAGCAAAGCTGATAGGTTCCCATGGGTGTTCCAGGCATTGTAACAACAGAGGACACAATACAATGTACAATACGAAGTATCGAGCATTTCAGGGCACCTTTACAAAACAATTCTAAAAAGCCATTGCCAAATCAATCGTACAACTATTACAAATAATCCATGCCTCGAGTTTCCTAGCTGGCTGCTGACTGGGCTCCTCTCTACCCCAACGATAACTCTTGTTGTTGTTGTTAGTGGCTGCTGCGGGACCTTGCCACAAACACGAGCTGGGTGAACTGGCTAAACGGGATTTTCCGTGTGACAAGTAAGCATTAAGCTAAACCGAAACGTCGGAAGAAGTTCTGAAGACATTTAATAAAAATACAAGGTGGGACTAACGAATACAGGAGACTGACCACGGTTAATTAAAAATATCTCTAACTTTTCAGTTTGTGCTTCCATTAATGTAATTCTTTCACCAGAATATTCCCTAAATCCTCGTGAATATACTGTACAATTTACACCCTCACGTGACATTTCATCGTGCCGTTTTATGATGTATTACACAAAAAAGCAGATGACGTTTCGTGCTTCCGAGAA
This sequence comes from Entosphenus tridentatus, assembly GCA_014621495.2. Taxonomy (NCBI): domain Eukaryota; kingdom Metazoa; phylum Chordata; class Hyperoartia; order Petromyzontiformes; family Petromyzontidae; genus Entosphenus; species Entosphenus tridentatus. The sequence goes on along the minus strand of CM025621.2, from coordinate 11,614,806 downwards.
CAGGAGGCGTGTGAGAAGGGAATGGAAATGGTTGTTGTCGTGTTCTGACCCCGTGCCCCTACTGGACGTCTGTGAAAAAGAGCTTTATAGCTCATCGGATTCCTCCAGGTAGATATAAAAAATAATTATTCTGACAGCTGTCTCTCATGTTTTTCTCATTGAAGAGCAACTATTGATTCTCCACTCGTTGAGTAAAACAAAAATCAATTTAGCGAACTAAATAAATGCTCGACGATGAGACCAGGGCCTCGCTTCACCCGTTTCTCCCAATGGGACCACACCAGGGGGTCGGCAACCAAAATAACAAAAACGACCCATTTTTTGTCGAATTCGGTCAAAAAGCTCAATATTTCAAGAGCCGTAATGCAACGTGATTACCAGACGGTGGTTCTTGATAAAACAAAAAATAACATCACGAAGCAGCCCTTTATAGAGCCGCATGCGGCCGGTTGCCCACCCCTGGGCCAGACGGATCGAGCCATCCACGGCCCCCGACCACGCACCGGATCGAGCATGAAGAAGTTGAGTCCCTGGCCCGTGGTGAGGGCCACGAGGGTGGCGCTGCCGTACAAGGCGTACCCGGCCGCCACAATGTTGCGGCCGGGCTGCAGGGCGTCCTTCTCAGAGACGGCGACGCCCTCCTCCGACACCTGCACACGAAGGCACCAACAAAGATCCCCCGTATAGCCTTTAACAGACTGTTGGGGCAAATGCTGTCTAGCGAGTAGCAGCACCTATGGAGGCTTGCACGGAAACACGAGGGTGGGTGGACAGCAACTACGCCCGGCCGCCTTTGTCTCCCCAGTGGAAATGTATACTACACACCGCACGAGGTGCTCATTTGAGGCTGAGCCGACTTAGGGGAGGCCCAGGACCAGTTCAGATAATCGGGTCGCCGCTCCCCAAAATGGGCACGAACACAACAGCAGCAGCAGCAGCTGTGAATTAAGGGCTCTCATCGGGGTTATAAGGGAGTGTTTGTGTACAGGCTCATTTCATACCAAATCAATCAAGAATATCCTTCAGCAAACCCCTATGACGTTTCGTGCGACAGCTTTGTCGTTGGCAAAAAAAGATACCACACACATTGCAGGTCAATCCGACATTCCATTCCCGAGATATAGATCATTGAAGTTGGACCCAACAAGGACATTTGACGACCCTCATTGTGTCGGGGTGTAAAAGTGAGGTTGGCGAGTCGAGTGACTTTCTTGGATGAGGACAAAGGCAGGTTTAGGAACGATTCCATGTACGTATTTATGGAGGGTTCTGTATCAGTTTACTGCGTTTGACACTTGGGGCGATATGTTGTCCGCAACGCCTGGTATGCAGGAGGGCGCGGGTTCAACCCTGACGCCTGCTGCTGTATATTTGGAGTTTTACTGGTAGAAACCCACTGGTTCCACCAGCCCACAGGGGATTAATGTGTCCGTCCGTCGTGCAGGGAGTGCTGGGTGGGGAGGGAGGGGCTGGGTGGGGAGGGGAGGGTGGGGAGGGGCTGGGTGGGGAGGGCGGGGCTGGGTGGAGAAGGTGGGGAGGGGCTGGGTGGGGAGGGTGGGGCTGGGTGGGGCTGGGTGGGGAGGGGCTGGTCACCCCGTGGTGCCCTTATAAAACTCAACGTTTAACCTTCTCACGCCGGCTTGTGCGCGCCCTCACAGTCGGGCATATTTGCGGAATACACCACGCCGCCGTTGACCCTGGCCATTGACCGAGCAACCCAACGCTCCTACCAGCTCCCTCCGCAGGAATGTGTTCGTGTCTCTCTCCCCATGGTCGCGTGGATTTTCTCCGGGTCCTTCACTTTTTCCCTCCACATTTAGAATCATACGTTGAGAGAATTTGGCTGTGATAAATGTCCACCTGATGAGCCACTTTGCTGAACTATTAGTCGTGGCCAAGTCGCTTCTGAAAAAAGAGCTATGAAGTTGTGGTAAAATAAAATCAAAAGTTAAAATAGCAATGGACGCTTGCAAAGTTGTCGAATGAAAATGTTGATGGCTTTGGGTCTATCTAGAATTTTTTGGGGTTATTTGGCGACTTTCCGCTTTAAGGAGTTGGTAACACTGCTCCACTAGATGTGCTACGTGTGAACAACGATGGGCTTGGGTCTACAGAACAGGCCTCTTTGCAAACGTTGGCACGCCATTCCTGGGCTTGCGTTTCAACGCGCCCCAGATTGTTGTGTAACGCGTCCATTGACTGCTTTGAAAGAGAAAATAAACCCCCCCCCACCCCCCACGACATTTAAAGTGGCTTATCTTGCAACATTAACAATTGTGAAATTGTGGCATTGATACTTTTTTATTTAAATCTTTACTTGATGCACGTGTGACTAACCACTGTCCTCTAGTGGCCAACTGCAGGCCTGCATGCAACGTTCAGCACACTAAACGTGAACAAAATTGATCTTTAATAATATAATTGAGAGATATCCCCCAGGCTATGTTGACCATGGGGGTTGTTTGACCTGGTTAGTGCGGTTTTAGAGAAGGGGGTGACCCAGTATCAGCACGCACATCACTCGCCACTGATGTTATGATGATAATACATTCAATTGTCACGCGCTGCGCATTATTCGCTCGCTCACGAAGAGAGAAAATGACTCACAGGCGCGAGGAAACCACAGACAAGCGGGGAAGGCAGTGAGATGGCACAATCAACATTTACCCAGGCTCTGCGGTCCTTAGTATGTTAAGATGTTTTCAGCCCATCCGGAAGAAACCCACGTATACGAGGAGGAAACACTATCTCGTGTAGATGGAACGGATGGTGATCAGTCCACATTTTCCTGGACTGAAAAAACAGGATATGGCACCTCTACACCCATGGGGGGTTCACAACATTTGTGTGATCCACCAACCCTCGTTGCCTCCACAGTGATTAATTAAAGCCCTCAACCGCCAGGCGATTGGCTTTGAGCTCTTGGCCAGGGATCGAACTTTGGGTATTGGGTTCACGGCGCAGCGCATCGCCCATTACGCAACAGAACCACCCCAATATGCACTGTACGGGAAAAGTGATGAATTGCTAGTCAAAGCAGAAAGGTCCTCTTGAAACTTTAACTTCACTGGGATTCGTCACTGATCCAGGGTTGCCATCTGCTGGATGCAGCCGTGCTAAACTGCCTTTAGAATGAAACGTTCTATATGATGCAGTTCCTGCTTTTTGACGGTGGTGGTCAAACACAAATAACATCTCCGTCCTCTGATCTGTGTGCTGTGAAGAAAGCCCATTGCCTAAAACGTCGCTTCTTTTATATGTGTATTTATTTTTCGAAGGCAATGTTATTGACGAATGTGTCGAGTTTTTTTATTGCCGTTGCGTGCTGTGCGAGACACTAACAGTGGATTCTCTCCTCCGTCTGTCCCCAACGAGTTACATGAATAACGTTAACATTTTGTAAAAAAAGGTAACTTTAACGGAACAATTAAAGGAATTGGAATATAAATCGTAAGAAGAGTAAAACGGTGGATACTATTTTCGTCGCAGTGTTATTGACAAATATCGAATCGTATTGAGCTCATCATGAATAATAATCCCATCTTTTGCTGGTTTCTTCTCTGTCGGAATGGAGCCCTTAATCGGACAACTGTGACTGACTTGCAGACGGGGAAATGGTGTTTCTTGCTGTTATAATCACGCTTATTTACTCAGGATAGCCGCTTTGAGTCTTGCATTTTCAAGTGTTCGCAATAGGGGGCGATTGCTGTGTACAGGACAGTAACTGCTCGTTTTTCTTATTCTGTCCTATTGCTGATGATGCAGATGCAGAGCAGCAGCTACAATTTCACATTCACATGGTTATCAAGCCAGATAACCGTGTCGGGAGCAACGGGGTGTATCGCTGCGACGTCTCCTTCGTATTTGTGGCTCGAGCATTGCGTCATTGTACGTTGCATGGTCTGTTGGGGATGACCACAGTCGCACACTGGATAATTTATAATTTTCCATTTGCACATCAGGCATACGCATAAGCCACGGTGTGTGCAGTGGATGGGGTTTAGGGTGGACTATGAGCTTTGTGGAAGATCAAACCCAGAGATTTTCGGTGTTGGATCTGTCACAAGGTGTTTGTTTTTTAGTTCTTTTGACACGGTCGATGCATTCCTGAAAAGTGCCGGGTTGAAGCGAACACCGCGTTAAGCGAGGAATTACTCTTACTGAATCTCATGTACGCTATTAAATCAGCCTGCAGTCATCCTATAGGAGGACAAAAAACTGAGATGGGGGTACGCCACTGCGTACTGGATCATTCTGCATCCTGTATCGAACCCACTCAGCTACACAGCTAGAAAAGGTAGTTAATCGTCAACCGCTCAGAAACTGCGTTGTAACGGTGCACGTTATAAGGGTACACGTCTTCCGCGTTGTGCAGTGTTCTTGAATGGAATAACCGCATTATAGCGAAAACGCGTTGTGTGAACGCACGTTATAAGGGAGGACGACTCACTGCAATGTATAATCCCAATTCATTAATTTTCGAGTTTTTGAAATTTGGTAACTAAGCCCAAAATGGTGTCTACTCTTGCGAATGACCTCACGGGATCTTTAAGAGCCGTTGCGAAGCAGACGGCGCGGAGTATTCTACGGTTAATGCACCCGCAGCGATAACCAGGGCGGCCGCTGGATTCGAACCGTGAGGCCACTGCAACAAGTTGCGAACGTGCCACGGCTGGGCCATGTCACCGCCCTTTGCTGTGTAGTGGAAATAAAAGAAAAACTACAACTGGGTGGCATCATGAATCCAGTAGTGACACGATGACCTATTGGTTTCACAAACTCAAAAAAATAAGCTTCCCTTCGTTGATCACTCACTAAAGTCTTGCAAATAAGACAATCCGATGCAGTGGTAACCGCAGAAAATTAGTAGCAGCAATTCGAAAATTATTGGGGAGTAGGGGGGGGGTTTCTCAACACTGTAGCACTTGAGTCGCGAGTGGTCACACCTTCTTGTAGATGGCGAAAATGGTCCCGATGGACTCAAGGCAGTCGATGTTGGAGGAGCCATCAAGGGGGTCAAAGCAGACGACGTACTTGCCCTAGAGTTCACAGCAGACAGAGCCACCTGGAATTAGGCCTCATCAATACCAGTTCACAAAACGGGACTTTAATGTGCAAAACGGCTACACTGTGTCAGGATTTCCCAAACCCCGCACCTTTCAACCCACCACAGTTGGTTTATACCTTTACAATTTTTACAAATGTATCTTGAGAAAAAATATCAATGTAGTTCCACATCACACATGCCTGATGATTGCTAAACAACAGTCCATCATCATACAATCAGCACCGATTCAAATGAATGCGCTGATCTCTCTGTCCCGAATAGCCCTAACCCGGCGAACCGAGTTCCATTCTATGCCCACGACCAATATGCATCAGTGGCGAATATTTGCACCATTCCTGGGCCTCCCTAAGATCTGCTCAGCCTTAAATAATCATCTGTTGCTGTGTGTAAACATCCCCACTGTGGAGACAAAGGTGGCCTGGCGTGGTGTTGGCCACCCACCCTGGCATGTACCTTGCCCGCCTTCATATGTGCTTGCTCTCAGCACTTGCCCCAATCGTCTGTTAAGGCTATATGGGGGGCCGTTGTCTTAAAATAGAGATCTGTGTCCCACATGACCTAAAGAGCCAGTTTAAATTAAGACGAAACCATACGTGTGTTCAAAGCCCCATGCTAGAGCAGTCTTAATTTGAATCCGTGCTCACTGCGTGACATTTACAATTGTGTATAAATCATCAGGCTTGTGTTGCGTGCCACGATCCAAGAATCTGTTAATCCACTGGTTTTAACACAACGTTTGAACCGAAAGTGGCAAGACGACGAATTTCAGGTGGTAGTGCCAATTATGGCGCCTGTTGCGAATGCCGACCGCGCGTGTCTGTGACTGGGCTATCGAGGGTTTCTGTGTGGACGTGGGGGGCCTCGTTGTTGTACCGTCTCCCCCACCCCTTACCTGCTTCTCGGGCTCCACGATGATGGCCTTCTCGTTCTCCTCGGAGACGAGCACGCACGTGGAGAAGGAGGCCTTGAGCATGTTGATGACCAGGTCGTTGGACAAAACGTCGAGTTTCTTCACCTCGTCACCGGTGACGTTGATGTTGCCTGCGATGCCGTACCTGAAGGGTGGAGGCGGTCATCGCCTGGTCAAGCGTGACTCATATCGGATCGTCACTGGCCGTTACGTTCAGTTATAGATACAGCTGCTCAACCCGAGCTGTTCACACTTTGATACTTACTTTGCCTTTGTAGTGTTCGCTTTTTGGTGTTCTCTGGTCTAACACTTGTGAGACAAGGCCATGAAGAATGTTATAGTAGGTTTTTACCCTTTCAACTGGTACAAAAACTAACATCTTTATACAAGGCATCATGTTTGCAATAACCACAACACAAGCAGTCAAAATGCAAACAAAAATAAACAACTCTGATAATGATATGCACTGTCCTTGAAGTTAATTGGTCCACACCCGAGGCAGCTTTTCTTAGAGCCTGGTCTCCATTGGTGTTGGACCAGATGACGCCAAAAGGCGTACAACTCAAAAACAGCGCAATATCTGAGTATTGAGAGCTCAGGGTAAGCATTTACACTATGAGACCTCCTTTACCAGTTTAAAGGGTAAACACCTACTACTATATTTTGACACTGGTAAAGGAGGTTTCATAGTATGAAGAAGGCTGTCTGTGGTGTTGGCCAATCTGTTTCAAAGGCAATGCTAACATTATTAGAGCACGTTTGTTTTTGCATGCTTTTCCACAGGTACGTGTGGTTAATACAAACTCGATGCCTTGCAATAGGTATCTATTTTGTGTTTTAACATTTTAACACCTGATTTGAAGCTTTCGTGACTGCAGGAATCCATAGTCTTTGGTTCGTTTATTTTATACCTACGTGACTTTACCGAAAGAACCAAAGAGTATTTTAACACCTCCTGTTAAAATGATGTCTTTCCTTAATTTGGCTACAGTCCATTCCTGAGAATTAAATATACCAACTTGACTGCCGTGACATGAACATTTCTGTACAGTGGGGGTCCAGAGAGAACGTGTTCGGGCAAGACAATGACTGTGACGGGGTCTTGGTAGTAGCTCTGATGTCCCTTTCTACGAAGCTTTCCCTAACACGAGGTGATGGACTAAGTTTAGAGAGTTCCGAATAATCAATTTGCCTCACTACACGATGCCAAAAGCACAGCAGGAAAAAAAGACGAAACAATATATTCCTGCAGTCACGAAAGCTTTAAATCAAAATATATCTTTTTTTAAATAACTTGTTTGCACGTTATTTGAAACATAGCTGGCCCCAAATAATTTCTGTTTATCACCACAGGTCTCCCAGAGAAGACGAAAGCTAATGTTTTTTTGTTTCAACTCACGTGACCTATGTTTTCACACAATCTCAGGCCACATGCCTTCCCATGAGCCAAATGTTAGCGTTAATGCATCAACATGTCAGCATTGTTGTTATATAATTGCAACCACAGACTCCGTGGGATTCTGAGGGCTTGAGACTCCCTGATACAGCACAATATGAAGTTTACTTGTTTGATTTGCTAAATCAAAGCTTTGCTTTGGCTCGGTGGGTTCGTTGGACTTGATCCACATCAAAGTTGTGAGTTATCACTGCTGAGATCCCGGGTTCAAATCTTGATATCTACCTTCTGAGTTGGTGTGCTCAGCCTGGTCATTACGAAATCCACAAATAACCATTTCTAAATTTGGTTTTACATTTTAAATAAATTCCAGCTATGATAATTAATAAACATGTTTTGATTGTCACACTAATTATATATTTTTTCAAGGCATATAACAGATGTGTGGACGAAGAAAGGTCAAAGTATTTACGTGATTCCATCTTCCTGGGCATTACAGCAATTGCTGATCACAAGGTGGTCCACTGCTTATGGTGAGAGTTGCATATTATGATTTCATCTCACGATGAAATGCGGATTGCACGTGTGTGGAACAATGCACACGGAACTACACATAATATAACTTGGGATACAAAGGCAATACACAGCAAAGCAAAGCTTTATGCACAATGCATCGCACGTGTTTATTTGGCTGTTATATTTGTCACAGCCGGAGGACACGAGACACGCCTCTCGACCCCGGATATTCTGGGAGCATCGTGACCGGAATGTCTGGCTGGCACAGACAGCTGTCTGTTCGGTGTCTCACCGTTCGTAGTCGGTGGCGTCGCTATCGTGCGCTCAGGCGGTGCTATTTGCACTTGTGTCCCCCGACTGGAGGGGCCCATGTCAGTAATATGTAGGTTGAACTTCTTTAGCACCGTACGTAGCCAACCGTGCTAGTTGGGGGCCCCAGTTCATCCTTTGCACCAGGGCCCATGTCAACGACGTTTCGCCATTGCATCAAGTAGCTTGGCAGTGCCATCAGCAAATGCTGTGGCTAGTGGTTAAGCATGAGTCGCCTTTCTCTAAAACGCACGCAAACTTAGACTTGTCTTTACGCAGGCTCACAATGAGCCGGTCAGTGTCTTTGTTATAGTTATTATCAAAACATGTTCGTGTCTCCCTGCCGAATGAGCAGTGAGATGGCATTCATCTCAGTCCGTATTGTAATTGTATTCCAGTACTAATTATATTTGAGTAACTTGATATGCATTGCTGACGCTATTTCTTCCCAAATCAAACGTTTATTTTTTATTCCATTTTACCAGGCAATGCCCACTGAACTATGTAGCTCTTTTTCAGAAGCGACCTGGCCACAAATGATAGCTCAACGAAGTGGCTTATCACGTGGACATTTAAAGTGGCCAAGTACTCTGAACGCGTGTTGATTCTAAATGTGGAGGGAAACACCAAAGGACCCGGAGAAAAATCCATGCGATCATTGGGAGAGAAACACGCAAACTCCGAATATACAACAGGCGTCAGGGTCGGGATCGAACCCAGGACCTCCTGCATAGCTGGTGAGGTAGGCACATTTAGCAAAACATTAGGGACGTTCTTTGTTAAAGGTTAAGGAGATTCAATGACAGGGGGAAAAAAAGTTCAAGGTTGCTTATTTTAAAACAGGGATTCCCAAACTGTAGGCCTCATGACCCACCACCCAGCCCCTTTCCACACTAACCAGTCTTTTCCATTTCAATACAAATGAAGTTGTACACACTGCACGCTCCTTATTATTGCAAATAAAGTTCCACCCGATGCAAAAAGGGCTCGTTAAAACTAAGATAACTACACAGCACATTATGTGGAGCAAACATACGTAAGTACACACACACACAAGAGTTTTATCTTCATCTTGATTTGAAGCTTTCGTGACTGCAGGAATCCATACTCTTTGGTTCTTTCGGTAAAGTCACGTAGGTAGAAAAATAATAATAGATCGCGACGTTTCGATCGCCACACAAGCAACTGTCTTACCTCTCTCAGTGCTACATCGCGTTAGACGTGTTTATCAATGATCGGGTATGTGTAGCATGCCACAATTTTGCATCGAAATGCATACCGGTGAAATTTGGAAATGAGCACATTGGTGGGAAACAAAGATTTATATTTGGGAAACCCTGGTTTGAACAAAGGCTACTGGGAAACAACAGAAATGTGTAGCTGATAATACTTTCGGCACTAACTTGCCCAGTAAACACGCAACTTTAGGTCAACGTTGGCATGTGGTTGGAACTGTTGGACCAACGTTGGACCAACGTTCCATGTTTATTGCGTTAACCTGTGCATAGTCACCACAGCAGCAATGCATCGACAGTACGTAAGAACAACTGCATATGGTACTATTTGGTTTGCGAACAAATATATTTTGCTTTCGTGTGACTGTAATATTTCTTTAACAGTATAGTAAGAATTACACGATGAAGATTATTTTTGCGGTGTGAGTTTAAAGAACATCAATTAGTATAATAGCAGAAAAGTTAAGTGTTTTGCACCAACTATGGCATTGAAGCTAATTTCCATCAGCATTCCTGAGCCAGCGATGGAAATTCCACATTCCAATGACGAGGGAGAGTCAGAAGGACAGTATCTGTTAATTTCAAAATAAGTGGTACTCATATTATTACACGAGAGGGATTTTGTGAAATAAGCCTCTTGATAAATAATGTCACTTTAGCCATAAAAGCCCGATTTTATTTTTCAAGAGGAACTGTATTGCAATGCCCAGCCACCTCCATGAATGAATATTCGGTGTTTGCGGAAACTACTTGATATCTGTGAACCTACTGGACATCTGTGAACGAGAGCTACAAAACTCATCGGATCCCTCCAATCTAAATAAGGATTCTGATACCGAACTATTTTGCAGACTCGGAGCAAGGTTGACCCTTCGAGCGTAACATTTCCGCAGTGCGTAAGCATGAGCGCGGCGCGTGGTGCCAACGAAGCGTGTCGCGGAACTCACAGGTGAGCGAGGCCGGCTTTGCGCACGGCCGAGGTGATGGCCTTGATGGAGGTGAGCAGAGCGGTGAGCAGCTGGTTGAGCTCCCCGGTCCCCTTCGCCTTGCGGCCCTCCTCCAGCACAAACCGGGTGAGCGTCTCCACATTGGTGTCGAACGCGGTCTGGTCCGACATCTTTAACGCGTCTATTTGCACGTGCCGTACTAAAGAGCGCGCAGGTTTGGCTTCCTTCTTACGCGATGAAGTGCGGCGGACCCACTCGGCGGACTGCTGCAGCAACACTGCGTCGGTTTCGTGTGTCCAGCTAACTTTGGGTTCCCCCTGCCCCCTGCAACTTAAAGCCGGAGACACGTTTGCCAGTGTCCGATTTCTCTGCGACACTGGGCATAGTGCCAGATCTGCACCCGTCGTGATGTCACGTAGGGACATGCATCTCTTGGCAACCGGAGACTAGCCACACCTCGAGGGAGTTTTTGTTTCTTGCACGAGGTTAACCTTTCAGCTGAAGCAGCTATTGGATTTGGCAATGGTATAAATGCGTTAAGGTGTGTCAATGCGGAGGTGGCTAGGTTGTTTTTAAGGGGACAATGTCGTGTCCAAACACTGTATTGACACCGCAAAAATCCTGGGTTCTAATCCAATGTCTGCACCACGTGATTAAACAGGTTTTTCAAATACGGCATAAAGAGTTGGTCTCCGCCCAGTCACCATTGAAATCCGCCCCAAAGCATGACCATTAAATTTGCTTTTACATGCAGTATATTTCAGCTCCACAAATAAAACGAATTGTTTGCTCAACATGTCCGCAAATATTCCCTGCATAGCATACAAAAGGTGTGTCCCCTCGTCTAGATAAAAAGGGCGACTAAAGTTAAATTCAGAAATCAATGTTGCATTTTCTTCTAGAGCCATCTTCAACACATGGCGGTGCACTGGTAGCTGGGAGAATTCAGAATTAAAGTATCAATATCGACTGGCATGACCCCAATGGCGCAATTGGAAAATAACTTGCGCAGAAGAAAAGTACCACTGTATCACGACGGTTTTAAAACCATCCTTCACCAACGACCCTTGAGCACCATGGAGAGGTCGAGTATTGCACGCATCAGCATATATGAGAATATTTAAGGGTTGCAGCAGCTAAATATAGCATGAGGAATTGCTGTGCCTACGTGTCTGGCAAGGTTGATAAAGGCCAACATTCCAGGCAGGCGCATTTAGCAAAACCATGGTCACGTGAAAGCCTATTTTGAGAAAAAACATTTGGAGAGCTCACATTTTGTATGATATATGTAATTAGTCCGTTTATTATAATCAAAACATCTTAGTGTCTCGCTGCTCAAACTTATTTTCTGTACACACTTATTACAATCATGGGAGAAGAGTGGTGGCACAGTGGTTAACGCACTGTGCTCAAACCTAGTGATCTCACTTTGATTCGTGGCCACCAACATCGGTGGAATTATAATATCCGAATATATATCCGAACCGATCCTGGGCATTCTTTTAAACACGCCACACTCACCAGCATCGTGATGTACGTGGGGATGCTGTCACGCAGCAATGGATTGATAAAATACTGTAAATTATGTCTTTGCATTGAAAGACAACCACAGATGAATGATCACTGAGGTATACATCTTACAATTGGTCTGTGAATAAAACCTGCGTTTTCAGGTTGTGTATCAGACAGCTGCACAGCGAAAACCGTGAAAATGTATGTAACAGTAGGATATACATTATTTGTAACTTAAACTGCTACTAATGTATAGTTTTGGGAATTAAGCTGAAAGTTGAACACAGGAAAAATGAAGCAACCACTTTTGTTCGTGTTTTTTTTTATTTGAAACAATATTCTTCATGATTAAATTTGCTAATATTTTAATGCACAGTGGCAGATTCGCAAAAATGTAACCGGTGACTTGCAAGCTAAAGTGACCATCAAGTGATTTGTTTGATAGCAGCCATTACAACACACTGGTCAAAAAGCAAATGAAAGGCACACATCCAACAGTTGATCTTTTTTTTATCTAATGAGAATCAATAGTTCTTATACTTTACTGCTTCTTACAAAAGAATTGTAATAAACTGTGCATTCATGCCGAGCGATTGACACAAAAGCAGCTGTGGCGTTAAGTCCTTTCTCTCACCGCTCCCCATTAGGTCCTCAGCAATCACAGCTGTCGAGAGGAGACATTTAAAAGCCAGCAGGGTTTGGCGGAGCACGTAAAGTTCATAGCGTTAAACGGATTAAAAATACCATTCTGTAAAACACTGATTGCCGACAGAAAGGACTGCGGGTAAACCAGTGCAGCGAGTATCAAAAGCAAGCGCGTTAATACCTTCACATGTGAACCAGCCGGATACTCTTAAAACTTCCCGGTCACAAATGCTCCTGCAGGAAGTGGAGCAGAGTGGCTTCGTAATGCTCAGCAGACTCAGCTGAACGGATGCTATGCCTCTCGTTGGGGTAGATCTGAAAACAAGGCCAATTCCAAAGGTAAAATACAATAGCGCACGCAAAGACGAAACAATATCGACGCATTACTTTTCTTTATATTACTAAAGATGTATCCCTGCAACTGCTTGCTCGACACAAAATTGAAACTTCGTTGATTTAGAAAAAAAGAGTTTCAATGAATAGTAAAATGCATCATTACGGAATTCGAGTACACGTCAATGTGAATTCAATCACATATGTTTGAATATGTCAATGTATTGACATCACGTGACAATTATTATTGAGAAGCCAGCCACAATTTAAATGTTTTTTTTATCATTCACGAAACCTCACTCTTGCTGGACATGGGTGAGTATCTTCGATGCATAACCTGAGTATCTACAACACCCAGCCTGGGTGGATATCTGTGACACACAGCCCGGGTGAATATCTATGATGCATAGCCCTAGTATCTATGACACACAGCCCGGGTGAGTAACAACAAGAGCTGTTTGTTTTTTGAGTTGTGTCTTTTAACGGCAGCACTGGGAGTGAATGGAGAAAGGGAAGTACCTGCAGCTGATAGGGCTTGCCCATGCGCACCAGCTGAGACACCAGCATGCTCGTGTGGAAGAAGTGAACGTTTTCATCCAAGAAACCATGCAGGATAAGCAGCCGGTTTGGCCTGGGAAAGTCAATCGCAATCGCAATATCAGATTTGTTTAAACATTATAACACCACTGTACACGATAAGCAAAAGTGTATTGGTGTTTAGATGTTCAAACACCAACTAGATACCTTTTGAAAGGGATCAAGTCTGCATTAACCACAATTACTTGTGGTGAACATACAGACAAAATATGCTCTGACACTATTGTCAGACCAGAGAACGCCAAAAGGCATTCGCCATAAAGAAGGCTGTCGCTGGTGTAGGCCAAGCAGTTTCAAAGACAATGCATATAGTATCAAAGCATGTTTTTCTTGCATTTTCACAAGTAATTGTGGTTAATGCAGACTTGATCCCTTGCAAAAGGTACCTATTTGGTGTTTGAACATCTTAACACCTGTTGTATTGGCAGAAAGGGTAAAACCTATTCTTATTTTTCATTCTTTGGTCCTGGCAAAAAAAGGTCCCATGATAAAAGTAAATAGTGTAGTTGGTTAAATACGTATGATGCATGAGATAACTCTCGACAGTAGTAAGGAAATAATGTAATGCTCATTGATAACGTAGGGGAGTATTTACACAAGACCACAATGTTTCACCACTAAAGCCACAGCATGACACACGCTGGCAATGTAGAAACTGCTCATTAAGTTTATGCCTACGTTGAAGCCTGTGGTTTTCGCTAAGTGTAGTCCGAGCACTTGGCATTTTATAGCTCATGCCCCCTTCCTCCCACGGCTAAACGAATTGTTATTTGGATTAGAAATAGATTTTTTTCCTCATCTCATTTGTGCTGCCTCATTTGAAATGTAACCAATTTTTTTCCTACCGTAACACCTGTCTCATATGTACTATCCTGTTTGTCCCTGTGTTGTTTTTCCGTCTCGTCTATGTTCCATCTCTTGTTGTTAAGTCCCTTCTGTATTGTCTGTCTTATTTGTTGTCTGATCTTTTCCAAGCAATTGCTTAAGTAAGATGCGATCATAAAACGTGCAGAAATTGCAAATAATCGAGTCTTGCACAAACAATTTAACGCACGTATCATTGGCCGGAAAATCTACTTTCACGGACAAATAATTTCGCAGCAAACGATCGCACTGCAGGCAACACAAGAGTAGTCATACAATATTTACGAAAAAACGATTTGGAGTATGGCATCTAAATGCAACTGCATCTCACGACGCACTCCCTGGGCAGCTTGTCCACGTGGTAGGCCACGGAGCTGCTCTCATAGCCGGACATGTTGTCGTCGGGGGTGCCGAGGTAGCGCTCCGTGTAGGCGGTGTCGTACGCCATCCACACGGTCACCGGCGCGCCCGCTATCGCCACCTGCAGGGAGTTCACAAAGAGGAAGATGAAACCCGTAAAAAACACAACAATTAACTTCAAGGACAGTGCACATTATCAGAGTTATGTTTTTTTTTGCATTATGACTGCAGGTATTGTGGTCTATGCAAACATGACTCCTTGTAAAAAAAGGTGTCAGTTTTGTTGCTAGATAGAAGGGTAAAAAACAATTATATTTTTTACTGGCAAATGAGGTTCCTATGGTGTAAATGCTTACCCCGAGCTCTCATATTCTGATGGTGCATTGTCTTTGAGTTGTGCGCCTTTTGGCGTCATCTGGTCCAACCCATGTGAGACTAGGCTCTAAGGAAAGCTGTCTCGGGTGTGGACCAATTAACTTCAAGGACAGTGCACATTATCAGAGTTATGTTTTTTGTTTGCATTATGACTGCAGGTATTGTGGTCTATGCAAACATAACTCCTTGTAAAAAAGGTGTCAGTTTTGTTACCAGATAGAAGGGTAAAAAGCCAATTATCAAACACAACGGTGTTGAGAGAAAATGTTTTACCATCTAACAATGCATCACAGTTCTCGAGTCAAAGTCACTCCTCTAAAGTGTACAATGAGAGTCGAGGACCGTATCAACCTTCAATGCATCCAATCTCATCCCATCTCTTACAATCTCAGTGTTAAGCCTCGGTTTGGAGGCATGTAATGGCTCAGTCCCACAGCAATTGACAAATTGTCACGATTTGCGATATGTCAAGATACCCAGTGAGGCTATCCTGCATGGTCAGCTCTCAATTATAAGGGGTGATGGGAATGGAAGGGGAGGCCCGGATAAAACAAATGCCTGGATAAAGCAAAACAAATTCCTGGATAAAGCAAAACAAATGCAATCATCCTAACTACATAGAATGGGGGTGAAATAATTTTGATGTGTTGTTTTTAGTGCATCTTAAAATAAGTGGCTTATTTGCCCAAAAATTTGCAATCACTTGAGCACACAATTGTTCACCCTTGAAGACTAACTAATAAAGCAGCGAGTATGCCATGAAAAAAAACGGGTTATACACAACCCGGACAATCCACCCAGAGACAATCGTGTGTTAACATAAACGGAATTCCTATTCAATACATTAGTCCCTCTTCTTGAAGCTCGCGTAAGCAGGGCACCTTGAAGATGTCCGGGCGCAGTGCGAGTCCCATGAGGGAGAGGTACCCTCCGTAGGACCAGCCGTGGATGGCGACACGCGTCAGGTCGATAAAGTTGTGCCTCTCGGCCAGCCACTGCAGCCCCTGCACCTGGTCAGCGACTTCCACCTCGCCCTGAACAAGCAACAGGTGAACACAAACGCCCAGCAGGTGTTAGTGCAGAGAAGAAATGCACTCTTTGCTCACACCAGTTTGTATTTCACTGCAGTAGGTTGCACGGTGCAAGACTTGCATATTCATTATGTAGGTAAAATATAATCCATTCAAATTTTCTTAAGAGTATTTCTTAGCTTTTCAGTAAAAAACCCTATTGACAGCATCAATATTTCTGAATGTTAGCTTCAGAAAAAAAAGGTAATTTTAGAATCTAACATATCAAACTCTTTTCACCCAAAATTTTAAAAAGCACACAATGAAACAGAACACTCATGCCAAACAGAAACAAGACACTGCAAGCCTCAAGCCCAGGCTTTGGGCATTTAACACGTGTTGGAAGTCAGTGAAACAGTGGTGGAATTAAATCAAACGTTGCCAGCGCCGGTGACATTATAAGCAAGAAAGGGTGGCGGCTTGCTTTGATCACCACGAACCATTCGGCGCTTGAGAACGCCCTCGAACTGTAGCCCTCGATTGGAGGAGCCGCGATTGTCGATGACGACCACGGTGTAGCCCAGCGACGCCAGTGTGTTGAGCCGCATGAACTTGGTGCCCTTGAAAGAGCTGCTCACCAGCTGCACCTGCGGGGGAAACATGAGAGCCGTGCGCTCAAGACAAATTTCGACGTGGGAAATGTACGTTATTTAACATCCGTTTTTGTTTGTGCAATTGTTAATGTCTTGTGTAACGTCGTTGTTTTTACTGCAATTTATATTTGGGTGTTTTTCCTCTATCTGCTTCGTTGTGGTACTTTGTTTTATGTTAGTGTTTTTGTCATTTTAGTCATCCAGGTCACTGTATAAATAGCCTATCCTGGTCTCGACTTCTCACCTGGTTAAGCAAAGTAAACTTGTAACTAAACTAAGCTGTACTTCATGCAACTTGGCAGCTTTTAGCAAATATTTTCATACATTATTACTTTTCAACAACAGGATTCATTTTATAGCAACCATTTCTCCACGCCGATATAACTAAAATTAAAAGCACCACATGTAGACATTGATAATTTTTTCACTTATATAATCATAATTCTTCATCAGTCAACTCGTATTGCTTCATAAATTAGATGCACTAAAATATGCATTGGTACTGAGCGACACAACAACAGGTGAAGAGATGTAGTGTGAATCCTCAAAGTAAATATGTATGCATGGCAAACGTTTACGCAAGAAAGTGTACTTTACTGTGATCAAGTAGTACGGCATGCAATGAAACACGAAACGTTTAAGCAGCAGTGGGAACAGACCGTGTGCAGGATCAAATATTTAACTATTTCGAACTCAGGTATTGTGGCACTGCAGGGCGTGCTTGTTGGGCGCAGTTGCTTGCACTCACGTGGGGTCCCCCATACACAAAGACGACGGTGGGGTATTTTTGGCCTGGCTTCAGGTTGTGCGGGTGGTAGAGCATGCCGAAGAGCGTGGGGCCGGACTCACTCTTGAAGTTGAATATCACCGGTGGTTTGTACTCCTGCATGTTCTCTGGTAAAGCACAGATAATTCACACTTCCGTGATTTTAATTGGAGCACCACAACACGTGATGTGTTCATCGTGTAAAATGTTAAAAGATTTGGCATGCAATGAATAAAACTGGAAGGGCACGATATACGCATTGAATTGTGCTTGCAATGATATGATGGTGTTGTTATTGTTTATACTGGGTTTAGATTAACCATGCAACCACTACAGGCCACTACATTAACAACAATGTTTCCATGGGTTCAGGTGAACGCGACAGCTACTAGACGTGCCACGTTCACTCAAGCATTAAAAAAGTAACGATTATTTAATCAAATCATGACCCAGAATTGAGACATTTCATATCATTGCAAGTGGCCATATTTTTACAGGCCTATTAAATATATTTATTTTTAGACATTCAACTCAAACAGACCATAAGCTGGCAATAAAGAAACACTTTGAGAATATGCCATAAACACTAACGACGTGCAATTACATTATTACGTTATTGGACGTCGTTTAAACTCAATGTGCCGCACGACTCGATGTGCGATAAGCAGACCAGGTGGCTCCATGAGGCTGCCCCAGGGTCCAGGCGCAATGTGGGAGGAGGCTCCCGAACCCGGGCTTGACAGGGGGAAGAGATGCACGGCTGGCGGCCGAGCCACACTGCTGCACTGCGTCACGAACAAGTCAAAGTCCTGCAGCAGAGGGACAGCGGGCAAAACCCCCCCCAAAGACTTTGGTTATGTCGCGTTTGGCAAAGCTAGGTAACGAGACAAAAAAAGTGTACGTAATCGTCGTAGTGTTACGCAATGAAATGGTACAGTGACAGCTGTTATTACAATAATGAACATTAATCGCAAAGGCCAAAGTTAACTTTTTGAAGTGTAGCATTTGAAACTTCATCTCAGATCGAGTTTTATACCTGGGCTAAACACATTTTCTTTGCATTAAAATGTGCATACAATTCCTTCACTGATATTAATATTATATCTCTATCACGAGTTACCGTTCCATCTTTCTCCCGAAGTGCTACCGATTGTGCATTGCCGATCATCTACCTCCTTTTTTGCTACGTTCTTGGTTATAAATCAAAGGGGATGGAGTAAATTAACAAGACATTCCTTACCGGACTTAGTGAGCAGATATGCGAGAAGCCTGGCTGGGTGAGTCTCCGCACCTCCCCTGGACTCATGTAGCTCACCACGTACAGGTGATGCTCCAGCGGTGAATCCCGTGTGCTCTGGAAGAACACCAAGCCCTGCGCCTCGTCCACCCACACCTGGTGGCAGTGGGTATTTTAAAAACAGGATAAAAGTAAGCCTGTGACAATACATCGATTAATACATTTTAAATTGATTCTCACAAAAGTAATAAAAATAATTTAACATCTCAATACGTTTTACAAGAATGAATTCAGAAGGGGGGGGCAAGCAGGGGGATTAGAGCAGGGATCCCAAAGCATGCACACATCTCATCAGACATGTAAGAATCAATAACTTACACTTTATGCAAAGTGTACACACATGTTATGCTGTTACATTTCGGCTAATGGTATAATAAAAACTGTACTAAGGACACAAACAAACATAGAAACAATACAAATGACATTGGAAAAGTGAGAAAAAGAAATAGCTGAATGTAAAAATCTAAACCCCAAAATCGTGACAATTATTGGAATCATGCCGAGTTTTCACTACGTTTCTAAACCCGCAGTGCCTTAACCGGTGTCTAATGTAACCATCCAAGCAGGAGCTAGGTTGCTCACTTTGAATCCTTGCTGACCAAGCACCTCCCAGTCGCCTTGGGTCAAGACAATTTCTTCTTTCAGGGGGCACAAAAAATCAGCTGGAAAAAAATATTCAATATGATTACATAAGACTAGTTCAAGAAATACTTTGGATCTATATACACACACGCAGTATATTGTTTTTTTAAATATGGAAATATGTCAACCAGAATCATTTTTACACGTATGACAAAAACACAAAGCAGTGCTATTAAAGTAATTCAGGCCAAAGATCTTGGCACGATACGAGGAGATTTAATGACAAACACACTAAGCCTGTAATCGCGTGAGAATGGCACTGCAACTGGGATTCTCTGGTTCTGGAGGCACTTTCCCCTTGTTAGAAAATTATGAATCATTTATTAAGTCTCTTCACACCTACTTCCTCTGAAGCAAGAGTAACAGTAAATGTCAGTTTGGAACACCCTCTGAGAAAGGAAATCAGAATCCCCCTTTTGAAGATATTACTGTGGAAAATTCCACCAAAGCAGTCCCAAGAGAGGGGATCACTCTAGGGGTGGCTGAGTTAGTGACGTCACACCCGGTGATTATATAGCCGGGACAGGTGCGCAGATGGGAGGAACTTCTGACATCACCATCATCAGTACCATCATCACTGCCATTATCACCAGCGCTACCACTATCATCAGCACCATCAGTAGCATCATCAGCAGCATCAGCACAATTATCGCATCTCCGATTAGCACGGTTGGCTATGTATATGGTGCGAAATAAGTTCAACATGCATACATTCAGAGAACACATCCAAGAGGATATCAATTGCAGAGATGGTGTGCTGAGATCAGCTGGTGTGCAGCTGCTAAGTGGATTTTTACATCGCAGGACTACGAGAAACAGCGACGGCGTTGGGAGACCTTCATAGCTGATGATTATTATGAGTGGCGATAATCGATGTTAGTAAGCAATGCATGTCATGTTCATAGGGAAAGCTTTACCAGGGTTTGGGCCCGACTCCTCAGAGCTTTTGCAGCTGTTCTGCTGTAGAAGTGCTGTGACTCGATGCAGGTGGCGAAACCCGGTTTTGGTCTCATTTGCCCAGATGAAAGTAAATTCATTCTCTTTCTCTTGAGGAAGTGGATGGAAGATGTCGGTGACCTGAAGGTCAACAATACATATACCATTGTCACCAGAAGCCTAAATAACTTTATTGGCAGTCAGAGAGATGAGGTGCCCCGTGTTGTGCGAAAGGATGTTCAATTAACGGCTGCTTGCCATGCCATACATTTATCCAGATGTCAGTCTCCTCCTGGTAGATGAGGTAGGGAGTGAGGCTGCCCGGGGTGGCTCGAGCGATCTCATCCCACTTTCCACCTGGAGATGGGGAACGCACAAACAGCGTGGATGGGAGCAGCACCAGCTGCAGCCTCTGCTGGGGACGGTCTAGCAGCTGGGCCCACACACTGCAGATATCAGAAGTTGCAAGGGGACAGAGAGGCAAGTGTCAAAAAACGGCACGCACACACATCAAATATGTCACCACAACCACCAATTCTTTAACATGGCCAATTAGGCAAATGATGACGCAATGGTTATTTGATAAATGTCCATTCTCACGCTCCCAATGCGTGAAATAAATCGTGTGAGAAGTGATACTTTAGGGTATAATAAAACTATATGCAATGACAGACTTGTTATATTCAGAATGGAGGAAACGAGACTACAAATAGGTCAGTACAATTTTTTTACAAAAATACGTTTTTCTTGAATCGAATTGAGAACCAAGAAAATTTTGGGGAGGCGAATCCATTAGATGCCTAAAGCTTGTGTTGCATTGCACGCAAATCACTTGTAACGTAAGAGTGCGTGTGCCGTGCCCATTGTGCGATGTCCTTAGTGCACTTACTACTGTCCATCTCGAGTCCAGCCTGCTCGCGTGATGTATTCCGTGCCAGGGAAAAGCACATCAAGTGACATCAGCAACTCCTTGTCAACCACGTCTGTGATCTGAACAACAGATGTGCGCAGTTGGTTTTAACTGAAACAGTGTAAGGGGATTCAATAGCCAAATAACTTTCCCTGTTTTGAGAAGCACCCTAAGATAAAATCATTATTAATTGAAAAATAAAACATTATCACTTCCACTTACCCTGCCTTCTTTGTCCACTGTGAATTCACATATCTTAAGTGAAACGAAAGGGTTTTTACTCCCTGAAAAAAAGACAAAAAAAATAAAAGCATTGTTGAAAAGTGTTTACAATAATGTCATGAAAAACAATGTCATGCCAATGATGTCATGATTCAACATATTTTTACTAACTTAAAGATCTCTTTTTATTGAGCCAAACACCCTATCCCAGCAATCAACGGCTCACGAAGGGTACACAACCGTATTTTTTCAGTCTATCTCCTGCACGACCCATGTCTGTAAATGCTGTATACATAACTGCTCAATGAAAAAAGAAACCCTTTGAAAATTAGTTAAATATTTCCATGTGAGAGACGGTTACTGTTTAAATTACCGAACATTATGCTTGTACACAAGAAAAAAAAGAAATGGCCGGTTTATGGCCAATCGGGAACGCTGTTTCAAACGGTGAAATACCTCCGGAGAGTCAGCTGCAGCCAGGGTCACCCCGTGTGTTTGTCGGAACCTAGCGGTGTGCGTGGGTGGGGCGCTGGGATGGGTTAATGACCAGACTTCCGTTACAACCAAGTAATCGCAAATGACGGCAACTTAGACACAGCTAATGTGGAATTATGTGATTATGTTATTGAGGGTTTTTTTGTTATGTTTGTGTTTTTTTTTCTTTGTGTGTGGGCGCTTACCGGCACGGGGGTAGCGGAAGGAGTCTGCTTTGCGCTGCTGCAATGCGGCAGCTGGCACGTGAATGACCTCCACCTCGCTCTCGTCCACCTCTTCATACAAAATCTGCAGAATTTTGCTGTCACCAGCACCTGCAGTTCCGGTAGGTTTAACGAGGCAGGTGTTACATACCTATCTGTTTCTAAGAATTTCATGAAAAATATCAATGACAAGTGGAAGGAGAGTTAGGATCACCTGCTTGTGCCACAGGACAGCACCAGTAGCCGGTGTATCTGTCAAACTCCTCTTGAATCACAAACGTGGCCACACCAGCTGTTTTGCAGTCATCAGCCACTCCACCCACACCTGCAAAGCAGAGCCCATAAGAGGTCAATTTATTTGTAAACTGGCTACAAATTTGCTTGCGGGCAGTTCTGTGTACATGTATGCAACTAGAATGTTAATAATTTGCTGTGAACCTTTGTGAGCAAAGGTGAGCCTGCATTCTTCCCCACTCTTCAAACTTGCTGCCCAGAGGTCACCGCCATGGATAAAGGTGACGATGGATGGATCTGGAGGGAAGATTTTGGGATCCATGCGGCTGCCAGTACAGCTTGTCTGCACCTCTGTTGGCATCAGCTGTGATGTCTGTCCACATCACAAACAAAAATAGGCATGTAAGTGAAATTAAATCTTATCTTAAAAAACTGACAAGAAAACAAGTCACTGGAAGACTCACGGTGAACTGGTTGTTGACACCATCCTTGCAGTAGAAGATGCTTCCACCAGCCTGGAAAAGAAAGGTTCCGCTGTCCCTGTGGTAATCGTAAGATGTGATCCCGAAAGTGCCCATCCTCTTCCGCTCACGAAGAAGTTCTTCTTCCCGTGAGAATGTGCCAAGTTGTACTGCTGACTGTTGAGAACATATTTGCAATTTCACTACAAGTGTACACATTTTTGCACTCTTTCACATCAACATAAACACAACTATTAACTGGCATAGAAAAAACAAGAAAGCAATCCAGCATCTACATTAAGCGTAATAAGGTTACAGCCTTTATAATATGTAAAACGTGAAACACCAGTTACTACTGCTGGTCACTTGGAAATTTAAAATTTACTCAAAACCTGTAAACTGAGCAATGATTATTCGTGGGTACGAACCTGAAACTGATCCAACATTTGTGTCCATGACAAGAATGTATGTCCTTCATTCTGAAGCTGCCTTGGAACCTCAGTATAGAAGAGAGTGCTCTCTCTGCTTCCTGTTGGCATACCTGTAACAGAGGCCCCAGTTAAACTTAATTCACATGACATACCTATTTTCATCTTGTCATTCAAATTGTACTTCCCTGTTGATTTACCACAAAAAGTACTTTTCTTGTACTGCTAAACTCTGCAACTAATTATCCATTTCAATCTTTTCCACCAAATCATGTTGCAGTTATTAAGGTCAATGTAAACTGCTTACCACTCCTAGATCTAAATTGGTCCTTAGTTCCTTCCAATAAGTTCCTTCAAGTCAGAATGAGCCTTTGTTCTATGTGACAACATTTCTCAAGTACATTGTGACCAATAAATTAAGTTTCTACACATAAGGAATGAGTGGATGGTAGCGGTGGTGCAGTGGTCAGAATACTGCATTATTAAAACGGTGAGTTGATTTCAGCCATGGCTAACATCAGCAGAAAACGATATCTGAACCAGTCCTGGACCCCCCCCCCCCCCACACTGACCAGCATGGTGAAGTTTAGTCAGATTGCCCATTACTGACATGGTGTGCAGAGGCCTTCATCCACCAGTAGATTGAAAAAGTTTATTATTTTTTAAAATTATGAAGGATTATGAGTGCTGTTAAATTTGCTCTGGTGCCCAATCACTACTAAGTTGATAGTTAAAGGGCTCATGGCTATGTCAAAGTGCAGTGTGTGTCCACTGCCCGCACGAGTCGCACCGAGGAAGTAGACGCGGTGGGATCGCTGAGGGTCGGCCTCATCGCCGTAACGTACGAACTGGAACTCGTGCGGGGCCTTGCAGGCCATGAGGCTCTGCTGCTTGCGGCTGGCACGCACCACCTCCCGGAGCTCATCCCACGAGCGGCGCTGCACGTGGAAGCGGGACACATCGGGCTCGAACACCTCCGATGGTTCGGGAAGGTGAGTCATGCTGTAAAAGAGTTTCAAGGATTTTTTTTTAACTACATAGTGTGGCGAGCACACTTTCCCCCCTGCTTTAAACCCAGATGCAGTGTGCAGGACTGAGGTCTGCGGAATTTCTGTACACCCCCCTTCTGCCTCATTTTTGCTCTGTATCGGGCTCATATTGAAATACAATAAAAGATTGTAAAAAAAATAACATGGTAAGCTCTATTTTTAACCTGGATTTCCAATTAACTTTTTTTACATAAGTGTTGTTTAGTTGGTAAAATAAACTGTTTGTAAAGTCGATAGTAAGAGAAGAAATGTACTGTATATCGTCTTCGAAAAAGCCTATCCTACTCAAAAATGTATTTTGTCCAATGCATTGAACACGACAAATTCCATCCGATTGTGGAACACAAACATAATATAAAACTGATCCATCACATTCATAGACACAACAGTGCCCAGCTGTTAAAGATAAACTATTCCATTTTGGAAAACAATGTACAGTAATTCAATTTTGTCTAAATTTTTCTTTAAATAAGTATTTTCCCTACTTTTTAATGGATACTCGGTGCTAACTACAGCATCCCACGACACAAATTGTATCGATACGTGTTTGAATTGGTCAACAATGGCCCCTGAAGCTTATACCACCACCCATCTTTACTTAGAGGGCTTTGAATGCTATATCACACTCAAAGACAGTCCAGCAACAATACTGTATATTTAAATCCCAGTAGGCTTATGACGAATCCCATGACGAGTTCCTCTTGTAATAATATAACCAGTTACACTGTATTCATAACAAAATCAAGCAATTGCTCGAAATAGCCACCCTTCAATAAGGGAATTCGGGGACAATTAAAATATAATACTTTTGGAATGCACTTAGGTTTCCTGTTTGGTAGAGAGTCATTTATAGTAATTTTATTAACTTAAAAAACTAAAAAAAAGTTTCCATTAAAAACCAAGTCATCTCAGTGGACTATCCGTGTTTTAGTACTTAACATTGTCCATAAAACATCAGTCCTTAGGGTAAAGTTTACCCTTCGACATTCACAATGTTGACATGCGGTTGTAGCACAGCAACGGAATCTTTCTGCACTGTGCCAACAAGAGTCGTTAAATGAATTGGGCCGAACGTCAAAATGCACGACTTCATGTTCAGACGCATCCGCATATAGACGCGATATAATAAACACACACACACATTGTTATAAAATTGCAGTATCGTTGAATATTCCCCTTTTTTAAAGTGATTTCCTGTACTTTTGGCGACGCTCGTGTTATGTGTTTTATTGGCCTTAAAGGTATAAACAGCTGCATTGCCGCACACATTTCGTCACGTACGTTAAATCGCAAAACACTACATGGGAAGAAAAAAAACAATTTAAATGTCCGTCACTATCGGGTGAGGCTTACGGCAAAACTGCCGAAACCCCCCGACCCACCCCTGGCCATTCTGATAGCGACGCCGGGCAGGGCTCGCCTTCGTCGGAAGCCACGCCAGGCAAGAACGGGCCTCGGCTGCGGCCTACTCGGTCTCGGTTGTTTTTGCAAGCCAGGGCAATCGGCCACGGAGCGACCGGGAGTCGAACTACAGACGACGAAAATGAGCGGAGGTTCAATTTTTTTGTCAAAGGGAAGAAGGGGAACACTGACTTTGTGCCGACAGAGGAGGAGGACGAGGGAATAAGACGCAGGCGTCCAGGAACAGCTGGCCCGTGACCTGTGACCCCTCGGCCAGGGGCGGGGCTTCATCATCGTCCTCCCCCCAACTCAGCCACTCTCGATCCACTGCTGGATGGAAGCCCTCCAAATACCCCTGTCCGCCTTTCACGATCGCCCGATGTTAAAGTACCTCCACCCGCACACGAGCTACTTTCATCGCTTCTTTTCCTGGGTTTTTCGCGTCCTCTGTGGGATGGGTATACTCCTAAATCAGCAGTTGTCCTGCTGTATCGGTTCCGCGATGGAAACGTCGTGATTTTATTTTATTTGATACCTACGTGACTTTACCGAAAGAAACAAAGAGAATGAACCCCTTCTCTGTGCCCTACCTGATCACATACCTTATTGGTCACCCCCGTGCCCTTATCAATCTCAACGTTCATCCTACAAAGGCCCATCACAAGGGAGAAACACAAATAGACAAAAATGTGCCCGTATTGAAATGGCTGTACGCCGTATGGACCTGAAAACTCAATTTCCCTGTACAAGAATACGGGTTAAACCGTGTGGGTTGACAGGTGTGCCGTCATGACGATTGACCATCTGTTCCTCGACTCTTTTGGCCACTTGTCAAATCACCCACCGAACGCTGGAGTTGCAACGCCGCCATGTAATGCACGTGTCCATATTTCTCTCCGTCAATGTTAATTCCAAGCGTGCGTTTTACGAAGCTTAAGACTTTGATGTTCAAAAAGCAATTGCCCCCGTGTCTGATTCTCTCACGCGCCACCACGAAGTCAATCTCACGCGACTATTTGGACAATCTCATGCGTAACTTCATCCATATCCCAATGTCAGAGGTCTCAAATAAAAAAACGTCGACAGGCGATTAGTCAAAGTCGGTTAAAATACAAGGGTGGCCAATTCTTAACCCTTCACAGACTGACCCCTGTAATAAGAATATGGAATTTCCATCACTGGTTCAGGGTCAAACAATTTGTTTTCTTTTAACCTACGTGACTTTACCGTATGAATCCTTGCAGTCACGAGAGCTTCAAACCAAAGCTTGCTTTAGCAGATGGATACTGCACAGTGCTCTCACATGGCCCGAGTCCAGTGATAGGAGAATAATCAACTTATGAGTCGTGCTAAACCTGTGGTGTGAGATTAAAAATTATATACTCTACGGGAAAGTTAATAACAGACAGCTTGCCTTCAACTTTGCGCTGCAATAATCATTAAATCCAGCAATGCCATTTTGTATTGCCATTATTTTTCACAGCCATCGGAGAAGCAGGCGATTGATTCTACAAGAAAGTAGAAATGTCCAGGCATCCAATGGACCCAATTTCTACACAGTGTATGGACGATCACGACTAAGGTCTGACTTACATTCTAAAATGCCAATAAAGCTGAGATTTGGTAATGTCGGTACAGGGTGTTTGTTTCATTGTGGGGAAGTTAGCCACGAAGATATAGATGAGGATGGGTAGGAGGGAGCCAGATAGGGAGATAGTTAAGAAGGGATACACCACTATTGTTTGAAAGATATGTTATGTATTCTGTAGGTTATTAGACTACGTGTATTTATATTAATTTGCTGATATAAATTTCCACATAAGCCACTTTGTTGAGATATAATATGTGGCCAAAGTCGCTTCTGAAAAATAAGTTAATAGTTCAGTGGGCTCTATCTCGTAAGATTAAACAAATTGTTCAGTTTTGTTTGTATATTTAGTATCAGTTTGATTACCTTTCCTTTACTTTGCACTCCTATCGTGTTTTTATATTGTTTATTGTTGCAACGTTCTGACCCGCCCCTACTGGACATCTGTGAAAAAGAGCTTTATAGCTCATCGGATTCCTCCAGTATATTCAGATTCTGATACTAGGTAGGTCAGGGGTCGGCGACTTGGGGCTCTTTGGCTGCCCCCCCAACTCCCCATGAGGCTGTCGTTTTCTTTGACTGAATTTCGTTTATTCGGTTATTTACACTCCAAAGGGCAGCATAGCCAGCTATGGCTGCAGAGTTTGGTGGTACATGTTGTTAACATCGTTTATTGTGAAAATTCGGTCACAGTTCCTATGATCATTGCTTTTATGGCTTTATTTTGGTGATTTTCGAAACGTTTTTTGGTTTGGCCATGTTTGTTGTAGTACGGAGTTAGACTGGTGGCCTTAATCTAAGTTGTCTTGTGGTTGTTGTTGTTTGACTTGCATCCCACTGGGATTTGTGCATACAGCGTTGGTGTACGGTGCTTTTTATGCAATATTTTGCTGTCTTTTCTTGGATTTTCTGTTTGCACTCAGTCACATATTCACTTTAAGATGTTTTTTGTTCATGTTTTTGTTTTTTGTTTGTTGCGGTTGCACCCGATTCAAGAGCCGAATGGCTCACAGGGTTATACCTAACAAATGAACTTGAACAGGCGGTCCCTGTTTTTACGACAACGAGTTAGCGGAACCCCCGTGGCAAATCGGATCCTACATTCCCATAGAGATGCAATGTGAGCGTCATGTTGACAACAAAATGTACAGTCAAAACTGCATTGTTACAGAATAACTTTGGGGGGGGGGGGAACGAGGGCGAGTGAGTGAGGGAGGAGGAGGCTCCAGCAAGGGCCGGGCCTAAGCCAACAGAGGGCGGAGAGAGGCGAGGCGCTTCATCTTCCGCCTCCGCTATTGTTTATGGTTCCATTACAGAAGCTGGTTCACCACCATCAATTTTCACCACCACCAACACCAACAACAGCAGCAACACTCCCGACATCAACAACAACGACAACAACAGCAGGGAGAAACTGGTGTATCAACTCAAGTGTCTCCATCTTCGTCTGTCAGCCAGCGAGCGAAGGTGAGAGATATCGTCGACAGCATTTAACACGGTTATAAATCGATATAAATATCCTCCACGATAAGGAAAAAATGCCTTGTCGCTTTCACACGGTACAGTTCTGAAAAACAAGTACTTTCAACGGGCTCGGTCATTTCGACAGCTGGGACCGTAGAGGGATCGAGGCCGGCCCGGTCGGGGTCTGTGCCCGCCGGACGCTCCCAAACCCGGCTACGGAACTAGTCCCACAGCGGTACGCAGCCTACGGCCTAGTCGGTGTGGAGTATTTTTTTTTTTGCAATTGGTGTTGAAGACGATTAAGTTAATAGTTTTTTTTGGGGGGTGTTTTTACGGCACTTATTTTTTTGTACTGAATGTAACAAAAATAATGTAAATCAATGGGGTCCTTGAAAGGGGGTTTGTGTACACAAGCCACGAGGATATGAGATGTGACACGTTGGCAATATCCCTATGGCCCATTGGGGGAATAGCATTACAATGCTGTGTGTTGTAATACGTACACATTTGGTTATTTCCCCTTGGGTTTATTTGAATGACAATGGGTAATGCTCACGGTTGTACACTGGTTGTGTTGTACGCCTTTTTAGCATCACTGTCATCACGATTGCCACCACGATAAAAAAAAAGTTACCGTCGCTACTACTACGATCGTTGTCACTATCACTACCACGGCTGTTACCATTAACTCTCCTACCTTTATCACTACCACAACCCGCATTATCACCACCTTTTTATCTGCAGCAGGCACATCGTTTATTGTAAATAAAAACGTAGGTTTCCGCGGCTAATATGATTCGTAATTAACTTTTGATTGCGTGGTCGAACCAAAATAAATCAATTGTGAATCGTGTTTTTGTTTAGAAGTCTCGTGGTAACTTGTTCATGTCTTGACAGAGTTAGCTGTGCAATTGCACTTGAGGTCAGAATATTTGTGTTGGCGAATGTCCCATTTTCGTCCCGACTCCTTTGCCTGAAACTAAGCCGTTTATCTCCGTCCGATGTAATGGGGCAAAGCTGTAAGGTGAATGTTTAGGCTATTTGTCAAGATGGGAATCTGGTTGCTTGTGCAGTTGGAATTGTTAAAATAAAGTAAGCATGATGCAAAGTGCGTTATATATCATCAGCATCGTCAGATCGGCCTTACTCATCCATTTACCAAAGAAGTGGGAAACCTTTTTGGATAGTCTAAACATTGCAAAGGTGGGCCCAACCTAAAGATATTAAACCTACCTTTGCAATGAAGAATTTGCATTGAAACTGAATGTTCTACATTAGATTGCAATGGTAAAAAGGTTAATATCCATTATAATAAGGAATGTGTTTTTTCTGTACTGCACTTGTGACCAATAAACATTAGGTATATTTGCCAATGAGATAATTGAGATATGCACAAATAATACAGCTGCAGGCACATATTGATGTAATTAATTATCATGTCCTTCGTTAATAATTCCTTGTATATAGAGTTATGTTGCAATTCACAATCTTGTAGTTATGCAAAAAAAATGGTAAATGATTGGTTAATTGAAATTACAGGATTTTTTAACTGTCACGGAGAGGAAAGTAAAGGCACAGTATTTGAAGCCAACTGGCCTTTTACATAAATTCCAGTAAATCATTGTATAAGTTCACTGAAGTAACTAATTTAAAATTTTTTCCATTCCGAATTCTTGCAGCTGTAAGTGCATTGTGTCAGAAAACATCCTTGGAAGATTTCATCACATAATTGCTTCTGAAGTCACTGCAACAGGCCCCTCTTAACACAAGTGACACATTGTTATATAGTTGCTCTGCAAAGATTGGTGCATGTCAAGATCATTGACCCGTTCCTGTCTATCTCTTAAATGACTCGTCTACACATACGGCTCCAGCATCTAAATCATTCTAAGTTCCAAGTTAACCATCACTCCTTGAGATACCATGCCGTCACATCTGCTTTCTCCATAGTTTGGAACTCCCTTCCCCCAGATATCTGCACTGTTGACTGCTCTACACTCCTGTTCAAGACCAGGCTTTATACCATATTTTCCTCTGCTTACGTCTGACTGGCTCTCGATATTAAATAAATATGCCCACTATTTTCTGTGGTGCATTACAATGCAATCGCATTTACACGCTGTATAAACTCAAATTGCATTGTGTTGTATTGTATTGTGTGTGCAGCGTTAAAGTTCTGCAAGAAGGTGTTTACAGCCTGACACTACAACAATGATGGGCTTCGGCGGGACGCGACGTGGGGGCCGCGCGCCCCCTCTGGTCCTGGCTGCCCTGCTGGTGGTGTCCACCGTGCTGGCCTTCAACTACTGGATCGTGTCTGGCCGCAACAACCACCTCACCGAGGAGCTGGAACAGTTGGGCATGGAGAAGCACCGGCTCGAGGCGGCCAAGGTGCGTGTGGAGAAACGCACGGCCGAGCTCTCGGGCCAGGTGGAGAACCACCGCGTGGAGGTGCAGAGCAAGAAGGACGAACTCATGCAAGCCGGCAGCCTGCTCCGGGACAAAGAGCGAGAACTCCACCAGTGCATGGGAGAGAAGGTGAGGCAGATGACCGTGGCTGCGTTGATATCAGTGGTGTTTGATGTTTCACTTCGCCTGCTAGGAGCTTCTTCAAGACACTGAATTGATTGATTGAAATGAATTTATTCAGTTCCTGAAAAATCGTCCAGCACCTGGAGCGAAACATTAGACATCATGCCAAATAACACGCGGTACAAACCAAAAAAACATTGGAGGGTTATACAGTGCCACCGTATAAACCTACACGGTCGTATAATGTAATTTAGTGTTTCCTGTCCTAATATGATAACTCAGCTACCCTGTACAACACCACATCCTTAATTGTTATAAGGGATGCTGAGTCGCTCTCCATGACTTCCCGCACTGCAGCACTCGTTTCCACCCCTAACACTGTCGCTTGAACTTTGATGAGTCACCATGTCCTCAACGAGTGGACTCAAGATGCATGCGTCAATATGTGTGGATATTTGCGTTGTGTGTGAGCGTGGTGTGTGTGTTGAACTTCTTTCGCACCGTACATAGCTAACCATGTTGAGTGTTAGATGATCACACAAACACATACATGGTATATAAATCACTCTCAGTCGATTCATTAACACCATAGTACCTTCCAACAGATGCCGCACTCACCTCTCGTAAACCTATCTCACGACTATCTTAGTAACGTCAAACTGCATATAGTCGAAACATGACCCCCGTGTGCCGGAAAAGAGACCTCATTAACTAAACCCTGTATAGCCAAAACTCGTGTTCGATAAAACCTGTTTATCGATTCCCTCGCCATCCACCCCAATTGATTGAGTAGAATGTCATGGTTAGGTGCCATGGTTCTCTTCAGGAATATATTCTTTGTTGTTTTGAACATATTTGTACGTATTGTTTGTTCAATTGTTTTGTCTCATGTACAATATTATTCACTCCATTTGCCTAAATATACTGTAACAGGATATCACCATGAGCTGTGGTCATACCACTGCTGCAAAAAAGGCCTCCACAAGCGTTGCCATCTCTCACTGTCCTTCGAAGTAACAATCCGCCTTGCACTTGTACATTAGCTGATTTCATCGTTCCTTCTCAGTGGTGGACGTACTCTCAGGCACATTCCCTCCCGTTGGCTACTGCTTTGATTATCCTCAATTTGCATTTATTTTGCATAAACCATAATCATCGCTTTCACTAGTCGATGTAATTGTGGGCTTAAAAATCCGTTTCAGCAATGAATAAATGCAGTTACATACAACTGCATAGGCATTGAAAGTATGCAGTTTTCCAAAGCAGTTGACCGTAAATGTTGAATGTGATGTGGCATTGTAGTTTGAAAATTAGATTTTCGGTGATGGGTTTTGTACATCGCAATTGATTTAAGTCTTCGATTAATTGTGTACTAACTTAATTTGCCACATTGTAATCTTGTCACATACAAGGGAATGGAATTAACTTTGAGAATCTGTAGTGAGGCAGAGTAGCTTATTCCTTTTTATTGGTGACAGGTTGGACACCGAAGGAGATGGCGGTTTTCAAAATAATATTAACATCAAAGAAAACCACTTCTTAAGAAAGTCTCGTGAAACACAGATGGGCACGTGGTGCCGTTAACCCGGGAGTGCTGTTTCTCAACAAGAGTTCCAAGTGTTGTCTCGCCTTGTAGAGAAGACAGTCCCTTGCTGAACTCGCGTTTCACGCCCACGCAATCACGAACATTGCCTTGGTGATAGGAGCTGGGTCGCCAGCCAGTCAGGTTCTTCAAGCTCATTCGGGACCGCACGATCGTAGATGCTGCCACCACCACAGAACAGGCTGATGAAAATGAACAGCATTTTCACCAAATATCAGAATCTTTATTTAGGCTGGTGGAATACAATGAGCTACGAAGCGATTTTTTTCAGATGTCCAGTGCATGGCCCTCCTCTCAGTGTGAAATAACTACAATGATTCACGCAACCAACACTGTGAGGTCATTAACCATGGCCGTTTTCAGTGCAACATTAATTTTACATCCACGTGTCTGAGTATAGATATTATCTTCAGGTGTGAAGTTATAAAACGGAATCACGCTTGTCAGCCTGCGCAAATGTACACGAGTCTCCGGCAGCGCCAAAATTTACGCAGACGTTTAGAAAGGTGGGAGAATTATCTCAACTGTGGGCCCCTTTTTGCAAACATTAAAACAATTACTGTCAAACATGAAATATATCTGGATGAACCAGGACCAGTTTGTGAATGGCACAGCAATTAACATCAGAACTCCACACTAATATGAACTTGCATTGACCCCATGATATACAGTGAGTGTTAAATCATCATATCGTTACAATTCTGTAAAAAAAATACCTAATCATTTAAAGAGTGTTTTGTTTTGCTTTCAAAAGCAATGTTATATACTGCACTGCATCGCCTAATACCAAATTTCACCCACGTTAACACTGAAAAATATTCATGTCCTGTACTCTATGATGGCATTGTTGGGTAAATGGTTTTTGGTATTTTCTGCCACGCGAAAATTACTTGCACAATTCAGTGGTTCTGGTTTCATCTGGTTTCTGACCATGTATTTCAGGTTACCATGCTTGCCAGATCCGGTTGGTTCAGATCATGTAAATCTATGCCTTTAAAGATCCCTCTGTAAGTGAAAAGTTGCCATCGACCTTTGTTCTCTCTTTGGTCAATTACACTGCCTTAAAAGGTACGTGTATAATAGGCGACGTTTCGGGTGATAGCCCTTCATAGCATGTAGACGTGCGTGTGCCCCAAAGCCAATGCAGTATTGCCAAATAAGGTTCCCTCTTTAAAAGGTGAACAACATTGCAAAAGCATCAGTTGTGTTGCATCACCATCTTTGTTGCATCACCATCTTGCTTTAGGGCTTCCCTTTTTGGTTGTCATCTAGGCCTCGGCAAGGTAAGGTAAAAGTTAAAAGGTAAAAACAACGAGCCTACCTTTACCCTACCTTTTACCTTACCACAATACATTTACTCTACCCTACCTTTTTACCCTTTAGCAGGTAAGGTAAAAGGTAATAGGTAAAAAACAACGAGCCTACCTTTACCCTACCTTTTACCCTTACCCCATACAAATTACCCGATTACAGGGTAATTACTAGGGAACTACTACACATGAACAAGGTTTATAACGGCAAATTCTAGGTGGAGCACTTCATTCATTTAGAATACTCTCGAGGATTCCAATTTTACACGCTTGTTGTTGGTGTCGTTGTCGTCGTCATTGTCATCGTCATTGTCATCCTTGTATCCTCAAATCTTGTAACTACATTTTTACCCACTTCCTAATGTGGTATCGACTGCAAACTTGGTATACTTATGTCATACTAATGACAACACTATATTCTATCATTAAAAATATATATATTTCTTAACATTCTTTTTTATATATTATGTTTCGGCTTGGGTATAATTGTCCACGTTCAACTGACAGCTGTAATTGGCCACGGTCCCTTACGCTGTGGCAAGCTTCGGGGCCACTTCCTGGAGTCGTGGAGTTCTGCCATTACGAGTACATTTAATAAAAGCGTGTTTTTTTATTGTTTTAAATATTACTTATTAAATGGAAGCCACGAACTGCGCCACGGAGCTTTTAGCGGTAAACAAGGTGCTGTATTTACCGGGTAATACTTCGCGCTACCTTTACCCTACCCTTTACCTTACCCCTTGGCATGTCGACACCTTTACCTTTTTACCCGGTAAAAAGGGTAAATTACCTTACCTTGCCGAGGCCTATTGTCAACCACCAGGTGCCACTTAAATGCCAGTCTTGGAAGTAAAATCCTCCATCCTACATGCACACATCATCCCAACCAGTCACAAACTACTCTCCGTGATTACATATACACCACATTCCTTTGCACAATTTACAATATGTTCGTAAATTCAAAGCATCCTTCACACCTCCGTTTAGCACGGTTGGCTACGTATGGGGCGCATAAGTTCTCCATACATACAAGCCCAGAGGCATTTTCTGGTTGTGGTGTTGAAGGCTAGCTCTGACGTGAACTAAAATTGATATTACTCCTGCTTAAAACACTTGTTTTTTTTCATACTAAAGTTTGACCCCCATCGAAGAGATTTTACAAAGTCCATCAAACATAGCTTCTATTTAAACATTGTAAGTGTACGTAATATCGTATAACCTGTTACAATCCACACAGTACTTTCTTGCAAATGACGTAATTACCTGTGGCTTTTTTTTATTGCATGGCTTTGTAAATGGCAAAAAAAATCCTAAACAAATACAATAATGCCACGTACAAAAGAACTACTTTGGCCTTGTTGCAGGGCAGATCTGTGCACTACATATGAAAGCCAGTAATGTTTAAAGAGCCTTAATATGAGCATCTGTGGTAATGGTATTAAACAGTCGCTTGGCATGATTTGGTGCATAGGTTAGAACGTCAGTGAGGCAGAGTGTATATACTTTAAATCGCATCACCCTGATGATGTAATGCGATTTAAGTGGAACATTTGTAAATACTGTATGTGGTTATTGGAGATGGAACGATCCACCTTCCTGGCGATTTTATTAATCTTCACAATCCAAAGTCGTGATTTAATTAAATATAATATATAATTTGTTAGACTAGCAGCCTCTGGTGACTGGTGAGGTTCACAAGAACCAATTACTTACATATGACATGGATAAATTGAAAAACGTCACCTCTCGGACGCAATTAAGTGCAAGTGTCGTGAGCATGAAA
Organism: Entosphenus tridentatus; assembly: GCA_014621495.2. NCBI lineage: Eukaryota > Metazoa > Chordata > Hyperoartia > Petromyzontiformes > Petromyzontidae > Entosphenus > Entosphenus tridentatus. The sequence goes on along the minus strand of CM025621.2, from coordinate 11,578,752 downwards.
ATATTTGATTTATGAATCGGTGCATTGTGACATCTCCAGAAGTCACGTTTAATATGAAACTCCAAATCGAATCATTTGGAGTCGTACTAACTTTGTATGATGCACGTGTGTACAATTCTTTCAGAGTCTAATGGCAAAGAACATTTCTGACACGCAAGTTTCATTTAAAAAAATACAAGGTGAGAACTTGTCCACAATGTACACAAATAAATATGCATCACATTACATAATTTGGGTGTACAGTATATTGTGTATAATAATATAACGCATAGATTATAGATTGTCCAAATTTGGTATGCAAAAACAGCAGGTTATTGTTGAATTTCTTAAAAATGTTATGCAAGCTTACATGTCCTATACAACTGCATTCCATATAACAGGTTATCCTTGTCCGTCCAGTATTCACAATGTACTTGTTCGACGTGTTATACACACGCGCTTTCGAATTTGATATTTTGCAATAGGCTATTGTAATATAGTATTATTTTTCATAACTCATGTAGAAAATTGTCACCATTAATATTGGGGTACTGAGCGCATGCATGCGAGATGATCATGATTAACTCATAACATGCATGTGGATATGGCATTGGAGTGGTTGAGAATCTGAGTAGCCAACCATGATTAAACCACAGGTTCTGTGACTGATGACTGCATTAAAAACAAGTAGTTTTTTCACTCAATTCGGCTTGTTGCAGCTGTTAAGACTTCCATTTTCAGCTGAAATTCTGCGTGAAAAATATGTAAGGCATTAACAAGGTTTTTATAAACAGGCCGCTTAATGTCACTTCAAAAGTTAGTTGTGACATTGCAAATCTCAGGCATAGCGTGTATGTTGAACTTCTTTCGCACCGTACGTCGCCAACCAAATTAATCGGAGGTGTGGGGGAAGGACAACAAATGAAACAAAAAAAAGTTCTAAAGAATTTAGTTTTAAATCCACTTGCAGCAGCAGTTACAAATTAAATATTCTTCGTCTTGTGATGTGGTCTTGATAGCACGCTTGTTATAAACAAAAAAGGAAGACTAAAATCTTCCTTTTGGTCTGTTGCAGGCGAATTTGTTGAGCTGCAGAGAGAGTACATCAGATTACAGGGAGAAATGGATGCATACAAACGGAACTCCTCTTCACTCCAGCAAAGACTGGAATATAACAGGTATGTTAGGAATGTGCGCCAAGTGCTTTCTCATACAGTTTAAAGGGTAAGCTTTGGTAATGTCCATACGGATGAAGGTTTTAATTGAACTTGCCCTCTTTACTAAGTGTGTAGTTAAGCCTGAGTGATGGCTGAAATTTAGAAAATTAACTTTTTTAAATTTGTTAACAGTGCATGTCTGCATTTAGTTAAAAGGCAGCACAGTCGGCACAGAAGATCATCGTACAAACAACACTGACAACGTGACGTCTGAAAAAAATAACTTTCTTTGGAATGTTGAAGTTTTACTTTTCAGAGTCTTGGCTACATTTAGAAAAAACTCATATGATTGAGGAAAAGACTTTTAATTTATAGCCAGTGAACCATTAGTGTAGATGGTGGCATCATGACTTAAAAGCTTTCGTGACTGCAGGAATTAATATTCTTTGGGTCTTTCGGTAATAATAAAAACAATAACAATATCACGACGTTTCGATCGCGGGAGAGCTGCTGAGAATACGTCGTGATATTGTTATTATTTTTTATTATTTGATCTATCTACGTGGCTTTACCGAAAGACCCAAAGAATAAGATAGTGGCATGTTTGACAAATGTTAAATGATGGCTTTTGCACTTACTGGTAATTTTTCATGTCTTACTGTAATAACGTTATTTACTTTTCCATGAAAGCCTCACTGAATATCAGGACTTTTTCAGAAACAAAAAAAATGGAATGTAATTATTTGTTTTATATGACGTCGTTTGTGGAAATTGCATCTCACAATCGCTGGGAAACCACAGGCAAGCTGGAAGGCTGCCAGGTGGTGAGCCGGTGCCAAAGATTGCTCTAAAGTCCTCTATATATTAGGATGTTTTCAGGCAATTAGAGTTTGTACACATGGGAGGAAACGAGCACGAATGATCTCCACCTAGTGTTTTGTTTTATGCACATTTAATGTGTTGAATGTGCTCTTTTGAAGTAAACTTGCATTTGTCATGCGCAGCTTTCAGTGTAACCAGCAGCTGACTTCCCTGAAAGATCAGTATGAAGAAAAACTGGAAGCTCTCAAGAAAGAAAATAGCAAACTCAAGGCAGAAGCAGTGGAAAAGATAGAAAGAGATATTGTAAGTTATTGATATTCAAAAGTGTATACCATGTATAATATATCACGTGCTTTAATATGCCTATGTCCACTGCGCAGGATGAAATGAGCACACCACAGTGATTTGATTGGTATGTTGCGTGTGGTGGGGTAAAGTGTGGGTATCAGAATATTTATTTATCCTGGAGAAATCCGATGAGTTATGAAGCTCTTTTTCCACAGATGTCCAGTAGTATTCCCACCTCTTCCAAGATATATACAGTAAAACCTTGGATTGCGAGCATAATTCGTTTCGGAAACGTGTTTGTAATCCAAAGCACTCGTATATCAAAGCACTCGTATATCAGTTGTGATCACGTGACGCTCGGCAGACAAAGCGTATACACGTACTACTCGTATTGCAAGACCTCGCTCGTTTATGAAATTAATATTTATTTAAAAAAATTGCTCGTCTTGCAAAACACTCGCAGACCAAGTTACTTGCAATCAAAGGTTTTACTGTATGTTGAACTTCTTTCGCACCATACATACTCAACCACGCTAATTGAAGGTGCGGGGGAAGGACAGACAAACTCATGTCTGGTCAGCCTGGAAGAGTGGGCCAAACAAAAACTCTAAAGGGGCACTCAAGAGTTACCTCTCGTGGATACCCTTCCAGAAACAGTAGCATGCGCAAGCAAATTGCAAGGTTACACCTTCACGTCTTTTAAATACCGTTGAAAGAGAGGGGTGGGATTGGGTGAGCATTTATGTCAATTTGGGTTTGTGATGGGGTTCCTTGTATAATGCATTCACCAGTATGTGAGCGCATGCCTTTTGAAGACAATGTATAAATGATAAACGCAGTTGTTGTCTTGTATTCCTACATCTAAATGGGGCAGGACGGAAAGCCAACTGTTGATTTTACTATTAACCATTTCACCATGGCGATTTAACTATTGTAAAGTATGCTAAATGTATAGATGTTTATATAATACGTAACATTTACTTTTCCAAAATTATGTTTAATACCTGCAGCTGCCTTTATGTTTTTCCAAACAGCCACCGAAGGCACCTGAGAAAGAAAAAGTGAATGCTGCAAAGCCAGAGCAGAATGTAGGTGAAAAGGTGAAGGTTGAAAAACTAGAGACGAACGACATTCCAGCAGAGCAGGCAAATGTGTCACCTGATGGTGAGTTTGAATTCTATGCATTTGACACCGAAAGCTGTTGCATTTCACTGTATGCTCAATTTACTTTGTTTGGGAAGCCATTGTTTTATGTTTTTTAAAGTGTTTATTATAGTAAAAATAAAGTGTTGAATTTAATTTTGTTTACATTTTGGTAGTGGAAAAGAAAGAAGGGGATGCAGGGATGCCAGACATTGTAGAAGAAACAGAGAACAAGAAGCAACCCGATGATGATGATGAACAGAAGGCCGATGTTGAGGAACCTGGTAACCGCAACACCACACGGCAAACTTTGCGCGCCAATTTATGCGGTTAGCTGTGATGTTAAATAAGCATTGCTTTCTTTCTGGTGCTTTTTCCACCTGCAGGTAAGAAAAAGGAAGACACTGTTAATGATGGCAAAGTCGTCAAAGTAACATCGCCCAAGCAGAATAAACCTCCACGTGTAACCGAGAGCAAAAAAGCACCAAAAGTTGTAATCGGAAATCCAGGTCCTGCGCCAAAGGGTGGGAAGACAACCGTAGTTATGATGGTGCCCCCCAAGGAGGAGGACAAGATTGAGCAAGGTCTGGAACAGGTGGAGAAAGCCGATGAAGCCGAGGATCACGAGCCTGGCAAGCCGGGAAAATCCGGTATGTAGCTGCGCTCCGTCCGAAAGTGGTGATCTGTAAAGTTGATCATTTTATTTCAAGGGATATGGTCGTCTCGTATCATCAGATACAGCATCATTGTAAAAAAAGCCGAGTTTATTACTACAATAAGCTATAGGTGCTCATGCTTAAATTTTACTGATGGCATTTACTTTTCATCTCCTTGTGCATCCTCGTATTTTTAGAATGTGTGCTGTAGATTGGGTCTGAAATTACGCAGAAAGTGGTTTTGGTGGCTGAGCGGGTTAAGCTTTACCCCGGTTCTCTGGCCTCCCTCTATGCATCTGTCCCTTGTGGCTTCCTTCGTTCTGTTTCCCTTCTTCGCCAACCGTGTGACCGCCTTCACGGCTGGCTGACCGACCGGCCGGCCGGCGACCTCAGGCCGCCTCTCCCGCGAATCGGTGGCTGGGGCGGCCGGGGCTCCTGCGCGGTCGGGGCCCAGTCAGGCAGACCCAGCGCAGGCCAGTAGAGCCGACTACGAGGGCGACGGGGGTAATGTGGGTGAGTACGAGGCAGACAAGCAGGCTGAGCTGGCCTACAATGAGGAGGAGGACGGGGACGGAGGGGAGGATGACAACCAAGGTGAGCGGGGTTGGCAGCCCCGTGCAGGGAAACCCAAGGGTACGAATTAACCGCACGAATCACTTTCAACGCTGACATGCGGGTGTCAATGGGCAAACCCCCCGCGCTTTACTCACCTGGACCGAAACATAATTTTCAATAATGAAGACATTGTCTGTATCGGGGGAGGGAGGCACTCAATAACTTCCATAAAGATGAACGAACATTAACGAACTTGTAGGTATAACGTTGTTTTGCTAACTACCTTTTTCACAACCAGACCAATTGATGAAATTGTTGCATAAACAAAGCAACGAGGAGTGTTTGCAAATATGAAAATGAATTTCGCCTGACAGCTAGCCCTCCAGCCTCTGGAGTGTTGATTAAATACATCCAATGATAAACTCATGTTGCAAAACGTAACATAATTCATGCTTATGTATGATTTTTTTCCCGAACTTGTTTTTTGACATTGTTGTCAATGTTGCAGTCACAAACAGTTGCAAGGATAACCTGAACCCATGCAACATATGCATATTGAAAAAATATTTCATCTTCCATGATTCGATGTACGCATTGTAAGATTCCAAATCATTATTGACCACGGAGTCGTGCATTATTGATCCAGGAAGAGCCCTACAAGGTCTCTGGATTTTCATTCGGGGCGTTTTTTTTTATTTAAAAGATAGAATCTTATGAAACTGTACCCCATTGGCAACCTATCCACAATAACGTCTCTGTCTTTACTACAAAGAATTTGGGATAGAGAAATGTCAGTTGTCCGAGTGTCTTTAATTCTTCCCTCATTCTTGCTTTGCTCTTGAGGTACATGTGGCTTGGTGCATCATGTGGCTTGCTAATCTTTTCATGGCACGAGCTGCTCTTACAACCATCGCTATGTTCACGCAATTTCCTTACCATAAGTATATCGCTTGGGTTGTACCTTTGCAAAAAAAAAAAGGTCAACAATTAACATCATTGTGTGTTTGTGATTTTTTTTTTATCCCCAGGCTATTAGACCCCCCCACCCCTCTTGACAGTTTTAACTGAATATTCACCACGTGTCAACAGTTGCATGTTGCTGAACTTGCATAACGCCATAATGCATGCACTAAACGTCTCTTTCGTTTGCCATTTGCTTACCCTGACATTCCGATGGTGTTTGCTACACAAGTGAAGATGCAAAATCAGACGTTTGTCTTGTGGGCATGTAACGGTGCACTCTGCTTCCCGCAATTTGATGAACTGTCACATTCTGGGGTGACGATTCTACTCAAGAATCAATTGTTTGGAATGTAATGCTGTTGGTTTTACTTGTATTCTATGATAGTTATTGGTTAATCGTGCTTATGCACTACTGCCAATGCAGCTTCATCAAATAATTAGTATTCTCATCTGTCATGTTTATACGGTCTCATTTGATCCAGTAGTTTATACGTAACACTTAGGTATACGTTTAACTAATAGTAAGTCATTGTCGATGTTTGCATGCATAATTCGATGCATTTATTGTGATCGTAACATTTGATTTTTAATGATGAACTGATGAATCGTTCCATGCCTATTATTAGATTGTCATGAAAAAATACAAATTGTTCACATCTGCCCCAACGGAATACCCTGAGCTGTAATTAATCAGCTGTTGCATATCCGTTGCTCTATTGGTGCCATTTGATGTTATCACAATTGCAACTCTTATGCATTGTTGCTGTTGTATCCATACAGTGGCTGGAGCTTGCAGTATGAGGGTGGGGGAGGTGTTTTCTGTATCGACAGTTCATGCAAACTCTTAATGAACTGTGTGTGCACTACGTTCCTGGCCAGGACGTGCAAATGTCGTGTGTGCATGTGGCGTGTACCGAGCCCCCTTTTGTTTTAATTTCAGATGACGAAGATGGGGCCATGGGTGCGGATCGTAACCCAGGTTATGCAAACAGGCCTGACGCTCCAGCTGACAATGACTTTTGAAACACGGTGACGAAAAAGGGCGATTACACTGTTGACACGGGAAAACTAAAATAATCTACTAGTTTTTTCTAACACTTTTGTTTTATCTAAAACTTTGGGGGTGTCTTTTGGGTTTGTAATTGCAAAGAAACGTTGTGGTTCAATAGCGGAATGGGTTAAATAGAGTATATAAGTTATATTTTTAAAAGTAAAAAAACTGGTAACTGTTGATCTCAAAAGGTTCCACTGGGTTATGATTATTATTGTAGGTCTGAAAAGCAGATCCCATGTTTACATATTAGCAGATGTATAATTGCATGTGGCTTTAACGCCATGGTACACATATATTTTTACAAATGTGCTGGTAGTTTAACGTTGGGTAATGTGCCACAAAAAAACAACTTATTTACCAATATAAAAGAAAGGCCAGCTAACGTTTTTTTAATGTAAAAAAGTAGGCACAGACCACATGTCTGGCAGCATCTAGTCTTAGCCAGGGATTCACAAATCAACATTTGAATTGAATTCCAAAGGGAATGCAACACAGGGTTGCAATGTAAGTGGCAGTCTAACTTCCTGCACTTTTGGGAGATAATGCAATACATCTTGATTTAAAGCTTTCGTGACTGCAGGAATTCATAACTCTTGGGTGTAAAGTCACGTAGATAGAAAATAATAGATCACGACGTTTAGATCTCAACAATCTATTATTCAGACAAATGCTTGTGTTGCGATCGAAACGTCATGATCTATTATTATTTATTTACATTACTTAACCGATAGACCCAAGAGTATGAATGCAATACATTTTCAGTTGATTCACAATTTAGGTAAATCTACAGGTCCATATGTATTGCTTTACACACAGAAATTGGACTTTTCAAAAAATGTCAACGTGGTTTCATGTTTTATTACATTCAGATATGTAAAAAACCCTTTAACGTTACAGCAGAAATTATTAGTGAACAAGTACTCTTTTTCCAAGTTTTGTTGTCAACAATTAAAGGGTGGGAAAAGTCCCGAAAAATTTGGGAGAAAAAGAATTATGTGGTTATTGCTGCCATGTGCATTTCTATTTGTTTGCAAATTATAAATATTTATATTGGCATCTGAGAAAACACAATGCGTTGTAAACTGATCCATTGACTTATTTGTTAAAGCCTCTTTTCTATGAAAACATTGATGGGGCACTCTGGGCAGCCATATTGTATATAAGCAACATTCAAAAATTCATTACCCTCTAATCCATCAACTGTGCTATGGTTTTAACTAATTGACAGATAATTCACTGGTGTACAGAACTCGGTGTTTAACACAGACAGATATTTTTTGTAAAGCAAACCTAAGTTTTGTTGGTCTTCACGGAAAACAACAGTTGCACAGAGAGCACTTTTGTTATGATTTTTTACAGCACTCCTTTGATGTTGCCAAACGTTGATTCCGCATACGTCTCTATGATGGTAAATACACATGGTGTGATCAGTCAAAGCCCTGTCATCAGTTTTACTCCTTGGGGTTTAAGATCCGTAAAAGAATACATTTTTCTTCCAAATGTCTGCTTCTTCAAACACAAACTGTTTGGTGCAGTTTGTGTGTACGGTTTTCATTGACAGTGACAAAGTGGAAAAATTGGCCAAATTGTAGCATATCTTTGAATCACATTACATGGTTAATGTCGGTATATGTTTTGTCCGTGGCCTGTAGCATGTTATTATAATATAGCTTGCTGTTATCTTTTGGAAAACGTTAATATTTTGCTACATTCCCAGTGGACTCTAAATGACGGTTATATCTAAATTTGGTGTATTTCCATAATTGCAACCATTGTAAACATTTGTATCTCAAGGCAATTAAAGCCGCTGCTGGGTTTGGCAACACCAGGTGTTGTCATAACTACAGTAAACAAGTTTATGGTCAGGTTATTGCATGGGTTACACCCTTTTTGAAGAATAATATACATTTTGTAAAGCTCATTTGGTCCACCCGAATGTATTCGCATGTCTGGTCCCCACTTAGTTTAGTTAAGTATTGGCCACGATGTTACATGGCCATGGTGTCCAAGAAAGACAACCTGCATCAATTACGGAATGAAGGACGTTGCTCGTGCGTCTAATGTGACTTTGTTTAATAAAACTACAATGGGTGGGCTTGAGGCACAAATTAGCCTTCCAATTTTGTCCAATGTCAGATGGTGAAGAGAGATGAATTTGAACTTTGATGACTGGGAAAGTGTTTGTGGCATTCTTTAAATTTAATCAGGGGTAAAATGAAAACCTATGAGTTGGTCCATTTAAACGTTTTTTTAACACCAATTCCACATGTTTATCGATAGTAATGTATTCTAGTCAATATTTAAGGTTGAGTGTTGTTGGCTTGAAAAGTACAAGTTGTGTGATGGCCTCTCAAACTCTGAGGCAGAGCAATATTTTGGGCTTGTTGCTGACAGGTTGCTATTCAGCGATTCACGGCATACGCAGTTGCAAGTAAATAATGTAATTATGTAAAAGCATCCTTATTTATATTGTCTGTATTTATAGACCATTATGTACTGATGCATGCACCATGATCCAAAAATGGAGCCATTTTGTCAAAACAGATTGCAGACTATTCCTGTAATTCGCCTCCTATTGATGGGCAAAGTTAACCAAGAAACCTGCCATGATGGACTGTGATTGTATAAGCATTGGACACATTGACAAGGGCAATTGATCACCCCCTCCAGTTCATTCGTTTCATGCCCATAACAAATTCGATCAATAACGATCATTTTAGGCATAGTCCCACGCACTGTCAGTATTGGTGCTTAAATTATCAGGTGTGCACTGTTCCTCTAACAGACTCCGCTGGAGCAGATGAGTGAGGCATCGTCTGCTCTTTGAAGACCAGTTGGTGTTGTTGGCCTGGTTGAGATAGCCCAGGGGTGGCCAACCAAAATAACAAGAACCATTTGTTTTATAATTCGGTAAAAAGTTCACTATTTCAAGAGCTGCAATGCATGTGGATACAAGACGGTCCAGAATAAATAACGTCAGCAGGTTGCCTACCCCTGGGCCAGACGGAGAACGACTCCCCCCCCACCCACATTGGTTTGCTGTGTGGCAGCTGCCACCCTGTATGGATACGGTCTAGGCATCGCCACGTTACCCGTGGTTTTCTTGACCCTGGTGGAAATGTCTCCACTAACTACAGTTTCATCTTAGCATCTGCCGATGACACTCATTATGGAAGCATTCCACAGTTGGAATCACATGCTCTCTGGAGATTAACTGATGTGTTTTCTTGGTGGTGGTACAATCACCCAGATTAAAATGTATGAAATTGGGTAGTAATAGACTGGTAATCGACCACCAATGCTTCATTGCTGCTTTGGGAGAGGCGTTCATGTCATGCTCTGAGAGTTGGGATTTTGTTTTAATATCTTGTAATAACGTCGACGTGGTCGAGGGAAAAACAACTCAGCTTGAAGGCTTCACCGTTGTAAAACTATGTGATTAAGACTGATTAAGTATGCCACCGGGCTTGCATGTGTATGCATTTTGGCAGTAGCATTTTAATACCGATATTGCTTTGTGACACTTGTAGTACGTACTGTATTGCCATTTATCGCAGCTTGTTAATGGACCAAGATTTTTGCCTCGCTACAAAACGGTGTGTATATTTGTTGCAAAAAAATTAAAATGTCTTGAGATATTTTAGTAATATTTATAGATGTGTATAGGAAAATGGTTAATGTTTTTTTTAAACCCAAATGTGAAAATGGTAATTATTTTAAGGTTCATTGTCTTCAGGATATGTAATTCCTGTCATGTGCATCTGTCCACATGTTACAGCATTCGCAGAACATGTTGCTTGTTTTTGTGGGGTGACAAGGGTTCATGTTTTTCGTTTCTCTGCAGTACCCTAAATTAAAGTTGATTACTCCATGGCTATAAGTTAGTAGTCAATCTCTTAAATTGATTTGAGTGCACCCATTATTTTAAACGGTCATGTGATGCCATCTGTTGGCTTGACATTGGCTAAACAAAATGTCTCACTGAACTCGGCCTTGCCAAATGGGCACCTTTGATGAACACAACAGACTGACCAATGTCAAAATATAATGAACGAGTGAGTGAATCTTGGTACGCGTTACAAGTTGATATTAGATGCGAGTCGTGGACTAGGTTCCTGGCACAATCACTATACGAATGGTGTCCTTGCACTTAAACGTATCAGGCCCTCATCCAGCAGTGGACTCGGAATCAGAATCTTTATTTTGACTGGAGTAATCTGATAAGCTATTCTTCACAGATGTCCAGTAGGGGCTATAGGGGATTCGTGAGTAACAACAAACAATACAATGACAGGAGAGCAATAGAGAAAATGTACGCAAGTGTAGTAGCATTGTTGGGCACTGTAGTTTTCCATTCATCCTTACCTGTAGTAGCGGACGTGTGTCAATAGGGGGTGGTACACTGAATGGGTAAGATGAGTCGGGCCGTTGGGTCAATAGGGCTCCCCAGACCCCAAGAGAGGGGCTGGGGGAATATTCCAGAGCCCCCTGGAGAGTTCCAGAAGGAAGGCGTGGCTAGGATCGGAGAGACCCGGGAACGGGTATAAAAGCCGGACCCCTAGACCGGTCCGGCAGTCATCGTCAAGCTGAAGACTGAAAACTGAAGACCTGCTTAGGCTAGGACCCTGGGAACCCCCGTACCTGACGTCCAAGGGCGGGGGGACCAAGTGGGCCAGTGGTCGGGACCCGACGACCTTGGCTGGGTCGGGTCAGCTAGCCTCCCCTCGGACCCCTTAGCCGGAGGGCTGAGAGCACGTAGCCCCAGTGATGGGGCACGCTAGCCCAGAGGCTATACCTCCCCAGGTATCGGGTGGAGAGGCCGCTACCCCTTTGTGTTAGGGATCGTTACTGTTATTGGAATAAACATGTTGCCTCGACAAGCCGTCTCTACTCTCCGTGAACCCACTACACAAGCATTAAAAATAAATATAAAGTTTATTAGTTTAATTTGCACAAGTACATACATTCCTGCCGATTGTAACAGTGCAAAAACTAAAAACGTTACTTACCAGTTAAAACCCACTGAGCAAATGTTGCTCTTTTTTTAGAAGCGACCTGGCCACAAATGATTGCTCAACGAAGTCGCTTATCACGGGGAAATTTATATCGGCCAATCTAAACATGTTTCTAAATGTGGAGGGAAAACTGGACTTGGAGAAAAATCCACGTGATCACGGGGAGAACATGCAAACTTCAAATACAGGGACTCCTAGTTACGAAGGTTTGTAGGTCCAACTTTACTCTTGTCGATTACAAACATGTATGGCATGTACACTAAACACGGGGAATGGCTTTAAAAGTTGTATAATCTGTATATGCCACTGGTTCTTCATGTTCTGCAGATGTAGATGCCACCACCATCTATTGCACGGCGGTTGAACTTAGGACTCTTTTTCCAAACAGACAACTGGACATACGGACAGGTTTGTTCGTCGTTGAAAGATCGTAAGTCGAATGTAAGGAGTCCCTGCATATACCAGGCGTCAGGATCGAGCCCACGACCTGTACACCAGGCGATGCCTATGCAAGCTTGGACAAAGCAGCAAAACAAAGTCACAGCTCTACTTAATTGTACTCTTAGATTTTTTCGGTAAAGTCACGTAGGTACAAATAAATAATAGAAATAATATTTTTACCTACGTGACTTTACCGAAAAAACCTAAGAGTATGAATCCTTGCAGTCACGAAAGCTTCAAATCTAGAACTACTTAATTGTTTTCATATCGAAGCACTGTAAGATTTGGCGATGCGTGCACGGCACGACTGATCACGCTCACCCACGTGCTCGCCTAGCCGGCCATTTTTTATTTATGAAGCCCGAGTCACGTGCCACCTGCCCCCCAACCTCGGCGGCCGCGCGTCTGCAGCGGGCGTGACGTCACTTGCCTTGACCACGTGGACCGACGAATGCCGGGCCCGGGTCACGTGACGCAAAAACCCGACACCCTGTGCCACGTGACCGCGGGCAGGCGTCGGGTTCCGTCACGTGATCGCGGGCAGGCCGCTTGTCACGTGGCGAGGGTCCCCCCCCCCCCCACATCGTGGGTCACGTGACGCGCGCGGCTGTTGGGTTCAGAGGTCGTGGTCGTAGCGAGCGGCACGCTGCGTGGAGGTGGTGGTGGTGGCGGCCCCGTGGCTGCGTTGCAGCGGCTACCGGGGCGGGGGTTGAAGGAGGAGGAGGTGGTTGGTGGTGGTGGCTGCTCCTCAGCGCTTTCGTTGCCGCGTCTTCGTTCACGACTCGTGTGACCCCCTTGTGAGTATAAACTCGCGTTTATAGACAAGGCCTCTCACGCGCGGCGCGTTGCGACACGATCCCATTAGCGTAAACAAACAACACAACAGTTAACGTTAAAACTAAGAGGGGAAACAACAACAACAACACCCTTTGTAACGGAAACGGACACGCAAGAGAAAGTGAACGTGTGTTTCTTCTCAGACGAGAGCCTCTAATCTAGATTTGAAGCGTTCGTGACTGCAAGGATTCATACTCTTAGGTTATTTCGGTAACGTCACGTAGTAAGCATTTACACCATTGGAACCTCATTTGCCAGTAAAAAATATAATAGTTTTTTTACCCTTTTATCTGGCAACAAAACTGCCACCTTTTGTTGCCAGATAAAAGGGTAAAAAACCAATTATCAAAGTCACGTAGGTAAAAAAAAGTGATTTATAATAGTATTTCTGTTATTTTATTATTTATTTTCACCTACGTGACTTTACCGAAAAAACCTAAGAGTATGAGAGCGTCTATTATTAATAAACCTCGACTCACCGAGAGGTCACTAACGCGGACCGGAGCCAAAAGACATTTCACTAACGAGGCGACCGACCACCGACAGCTTCATCGTGGTCCATTGAACTCAGGCGTGTGTCCTTTAGGTTCAACTTGCATTTAGTGGATCGAACTTTTGGCTTTATTCTCCACGGGATGCGTGTTGGGGGTGGGGAGGTCATGCGAGCCTGGCCGCAGGGAGCGGAGTTACTGATCCCGGGGGGACCCCGAGCCGGGCAGCTCCAGGAGCTGTTCTGTGGTGTTGTACTCGCGGTTCGGTGGGGGGGTGTTGTAGGGGATGGGAGGTCCTATGGGGTTTTTCAGGGCTTGGGTGTTTTAGGAGGTGGTGCTGAGGAATGTGAGGGTGCTCTTAAGGGTTGTGGGGTGTTGTTGAGGGCTCCTAGGGGCTGGTAAGATTATAGGGGGTGGGGGGGGGGCTTTGGTGGAAGTGGAGGTTCTTTGGGATGAGGGGGGTTCCTAGGTGTTGTAGGGGATCTTGGAGGGGTTCAAGGGAAGGCTGGGAATGTATTGGCTCCTGGGTGCTTCGGAATAGCAGGGGGTGGGGGTGGGGAGGTCAGTGGTCCTGAGGGTGAAGGAGCGGGGGATGAGGGGTCAATGGATGTGTGACAGCCATTGACCCCTCTGTCTCTGCGCGAATGCCACTACTATTCTACAGGAATGTATTCGGTTCAGATCCATATCCGTACTCTTAGGTTTTTTTCGGTAAAGTCACGTAGGTAAAAATAAATCGTGATAAAAATAATAGAAATAATAATAGAAATAAAATAATAAATCACGACGTTTCGGAGGCAACACAAGTCTCCGTCATCAGGTGGGACCGTCACAGCTGAATTTACTGTATTAAGTGAGGAAAAAACCCAAGAGGCAAGCCTTTAAATACAAGTTAAGGGGTGGAAGGAGGGGGGAGGGGCTTGTCTGAATGTGGTAGCCAGGGGTATGGCCTGATGGTCCTGGACAGCGGGGCTAAAAGAGAATAATGGTGCACATCGGCTCATGGTTGTGGCCGGTGTTAGCTGGTAATAACCATAAAAGTAAGCAATACTGGTAAAAGCTGGGGATGTCAACACTCGGTAAAGTAGAATAGTACCTGTCAGATAAGATGGTACAAATATGTGTAGTTAACTATTTTTTACATGGTTAATGACATCTTTCCAATGATTACTCAGTTTGTACCCATCATCACGGTTGAAGTTATGTCTGTGTTTGTATATCTGGATGGCTTCGTGCACAAACCTCTGATGGTAGCCAGAAGGTTTGCAGAGCACCTTGGTCTCGGAAAAGACAATCTCATGAGAACCCACAGCATTGTAGCAATGATCGGCAACGGCGGAAGACTCCATTTGCAGTCACGAAAGCTTCAAATCTAGAATCCATATCCGTATTTTGGTTATGCATTGTTACACAATAGCTTATTTTTGCACTTTTTTGCATAACATTTTCTTTTTAGATGCGTAAAAAAAATTTTAGGCTTTTACATGACTGTGAAATTGCCATAAATAAACGTGCAAATAGACAAAAAAAATATCCGACTGTAAAAAGTTGCTGTATTTACTGCACTGCACTTACCACTCCAGTCTCCAAGACTCTGCATGGGGTGATGATAGTGGGGTGTATAATTGGAGGTGGTTATTCAGAATCTGAATCCAATTGTGGTGCATGTTTTAAGTTTTAAGTTTTCAAGTTTCATTTATTAGGTATAGCCCTTGTGAGCCATTCGGCTCTTGAATCGGGTGCAACCGCAACAAACAAAAAACTAAAACATGAACAAAGTGACTATGTGACTAAGTGCAATCAGAAAATCCAAGAAAAAAGCAAAAATTCCAGAAGCACCGTACACCAACGCTGTGTGCAAAAATCCCAGTGGGATGCAAGTCAAACAACAACAACAACCACAAGACAACTTAGATTAAGGCCATCAGTCTAACTCCGTACTACAACAAACAAACATGGCCAAACCAAACACTTTTCGAAATCACCAAAATAAAGCCATAAAAGCAATGTAAATATTGCTCGCTAACGCAATCGAACACATTGCATTTACGGAGCAGCCTACTTGGACATACACTCTTGTTTAAACACCCAATGTGTTTGCCGTTCGCCGGACTGATCGAGCCTTTAGACCGGCGCTCAGGCGAACGCCGAATTACACAACGCACTTTTCGCCGGATCGCATGGTATATTTTCTGTTTTTAATTAGTTATTAGTCATGAAAAATGTATATATATTGAAATCGTGCAAAGCTACCTTTTTTGTCATGCACATGGTGCCAATAGCCGGACTGGTACAGCCTTTGGAGCGGTTTTCCTGCAATCGCCGGATTACATGCCGGATGACATGCCGGTTTTGTCCGATCCGCCCGGGACGCCCGGATAATGTGAGAAGCCGGATAATCTTGCGTCGGATAATCGATGGTCTACTTTACTTATTTTCCTGAGATTTTTTTTCTAAGTTGTCCATCCCTGCAGATATACATTGTGCTGCTATAAGTGTTATGTTTGTGAACCTTTCAGTGCTAAAGTTGTGACACCATCGATCGGCAACCATGGGGGACATGAAGTCCTCTCCCGAGTACAACTTCTTTCGCAGCACCGTGCCTCTCAAGCGGGTGAGGAGACAGGCAGCGTGTCGGACTCGACTTTGTATAGTTAAAGAGAGAATCGAAAGAAAGCTTAATCCTTTTACAGCAGTCAAATGTACCGCTGTGTGCAAATAAAGTTAGCAGCGCACGTTAAGCAACAGCACACAGTTTGGTTTATTTTGAAATGTTTGCGTAAATATTGGGCAATGTACCTTTCTGACCAGTCAAAGTTGCACGCTTTGCCCACTATATGGTGTTATTGCCACATTATCAACCAACAACCATGATAATCCACTGGTGGATTAAGGTCTCCTCAAGCCGTCACCATTTCTAATAGCCCTACGACATAGCAATCCATTCAGCACCTGCACAGGAGCTGATTTCATCGCTCCATCTCCTTGGTGGATATAAGCTTTAGCCTGTTCCCTAGCTGCCAATTCGACTTTCTGTTTGATCTCCATCCATTATCTATTCTAGCAATGTGTTCTACTCAATCTCCCTGAAAAGTTAGCATTGTTATAAAAATGGCAGAAATATTGAATTGTCTGAAATATTATTTCGATTTTATTTGAGCACCCCTTTTAAAGTTACCAATGTAAGATATGTCCACTTTTAAGCATAGACTTGACTATTTTTTAGGTCTGGTTCAAATACAAAGTAAAAAAATAATTATTGGAATTTTGTAGGACCCAAATCTGTTCATTTTTTATTTTGTCCACTTATAAGCACAGACTAGACTACAGTTGTCACAGATTTCTATTTTAACTTACTCAGGACTGTCTACATGTATATGTTATGTACAGTAATGCATCTGATGTGTCGTTTCTGCTATGAGTGTAATGATTGAGCAGTTGCACACAGAGATGATTATCACATAAATGCTTCCTGGCCATGCCAGTTTCATAACACTGTCATTGTCTTGTGATTACAGGCTTTTAGCGAGCAGTCTTGCCAACAGTAACTTACTCCTATCATTGTAGTAGCCAATAATGTAGGAGCCCTTGTGAATTTATAGCATTGGCAACTTGAAATGTTACAATTGTTTATGTATTATAGGTGGCTAATTGGCTCCGCTGGTTTTATGCAGCTTATGTGCAATTTATTTGTATGTCTGAAAGGTTGTTTTTGTTCTTTAAAATTGTATAAATTTTTCTGACATGTTTTTATCATCTCAATTTTTTGTTCATATTTTTGTAGCATACTTTGCATGCTCAGCTTCCTTTAGCCAGGAAAATATCATTGAGTATCATGATTTTTTTAATATAAGGGTCCTGCATTGGGATGTTTGGCAATTACCATTAATAAGTGTTTAGCTCTATGTAAAAGGAAGAAAGCCGTAGTACCCAGAGAAAATACACAAATGCAAGGAGATAAAACCGAAATATTTACACAGATTTCACAATAGATGTTTTATATATTATGCTGGCCACCTGACAATGGTCATGTGTGTGAAACCCTTTGTTCAAGGGAGACTCAAGTGCACTATCTCATTCTATCATCAGATTGTTGTGGACGATGATGACAGCAAGGTGTGGGCACTGTATGATGCGGGGCCGCGCCAAGTGCGTTGTCCTCTCATCTTTCTGCCGCCCGTTAGCGGCACCGCCGACATCTTCTTCCAGCAGATCCTGGCGCTGACAGCTCGCGGCTACCGCGTCATCTCTGTAAGCTCGCTCGACCCTTTTGAACAATCAAAAGTTTCTAAATCTCATGAACAGTGTTTTTGGTTATGTGTTGTACCCAATATTATACTTCCTGGCATTTTGCCCATCCACGCATTCCTGTCCTGGATAATCATCTCGACATCCACCCGGACAAGGCTTTGCATCCTGAATTACCACTTGGAACCACCTCTTTCTTGGCCTGCCACTTGGTTATCACCCTGGTGCTTCCATATTCTTCACCTTTCCTCTGATGTGGTTGGTTATCCTCTCTTCTTCTGAAAGAAGTAACACTTCTAGATTTGAAGTTTTCGTGACTGCAAGCATCCATATTCTTTGGTTCTTTCGGTAAAGTCACGTAGATGAAAAAAAATGAAAATAACTTCAATCACGACGTTTCGGAGGCAACACAAGCTTCCGTCATCATAAAGCTTGTGTTGCCTCCGAAACGTGATTTAATTTAGTTATTTTCATTAACATTTTTTTTTTCATCTACGTGACTTTACCGAAAGAACCAAAGAGTATAGAAGTAACACTCTTGCGAATTCATATTACACAATTGCGCATATTAATAATGGCTTATTTTCCTTTTCTATAATTCATATTCTCGTACCCCTGACAGGTGCAGTACCCCGTCTATTGGAGCCTGAGCGAGTTCTGTACAGGATTCCACAGACTCTTGGACCATCTTCAACTCGACGAAGTCAGGCTTGCCTCATTGTGTTTAACAAACACCAAGTTTTTTATGTACAAAAGTACACCAAGTTTAGACTAAAGACCAAAGCTCTGTAAACACTTTAACACTTTTTAACTTTGGAATCGAGGATTTTATTTTTTCAAATGTTGTACCGTTGCAATTGAGTGATGTGCCTTTTGTTTGCAGGTACACTTATTTGGGGCATCTCTGGGTGGGTTTCTGGCACAAAAGTTCACAGAGTACACATTCCGCTCACCCCGCGTTCATTCCCTCATCCTGTGCAACTCCTTCTGCGACACAGCTGTCTTCAACCAGATGTGGGGTGCGAAAAGGTACTCCTTAGGAACTCTTTACTTTTATTGTAATTAACAATGCGAGTTGTACTTGTGAAATATGGCACTTGTTCCAGATAGGCATGAGCTACGTATCAACAAAATATATGCAATTTATTTTCGGTTTTCCTGTGAGGAATCTACAAGTCTAGCAGATGAATCTCATTGCACAATTTTAGCAATGTATTGTTTTTGATAAATCAATGTGACCATTAATTCTAGATTTGAAGCTTTCGTGACTGCAAGGATTCATACTCTTTGGTTTTTCGGTAAAGTCACGTAGGTAAAAGATAAAATAAAATGAATGAAAACAACTAAATTAAATCACGACATTTCGAAAGCAACACAAGCATCCGTCATCAGGTATGACCGTTGGGGAAAAAACCAAAGAGTATGAATGTGACCATTGTTTTCCAAATCTTTTAGTTCTATATGCCTCCCCATAAGCCAGATTTCAACATCAATCTACAGAGGTCAGGTGTGTTGTTTGTTACCTAATTCCAACCGGTGGATTTCATGGGATAGGGAGGGTTTGATTCCCAAAATCCCTGATGCAGTTCATTATGACATGTGTTTGTTTTGCTAAATCGAAGCTTTGGCATCTCGGAACACTGAGCAGCGTTGCTGAGATCCTGGATTCAAATTCAGGCAGTGACCCATGATGAAAACAGTTTCTCAAGTGTAGCAAATTGGACCGTCTCAGCCCGATATTTAGTGACCGTGAACAAAAAGTATTATCTGTGTTTTTACTAAAATTTATTTCAGCTCTTGAGAATTAAGAAAATTCAGTTTGACATGTCACGGACACTTGTTGTAAGGCATGTTAAAGTTGTCCCATTGGTGTGCATACAGATGACTATTGAAGTGAATTTTTTAAGTAGTTCTTTGATTTCATCTTCTGCAGTCATTCTCTCTAACAGAGTGGTGCACTTGTTTGGAATATAATTATTGATTCATAACATGACTACCAGTTAAACAATTGGAACGCTGACATCGAGCTGTGTTTGGCAGCTTCTGGATGGCCCCATCCTTTGTGCTGAAGAAGTTTGTCATGGGGAATTTTGCGTACGGACTCATGGATGCTGCCATGGCCAATGCCATCGACTTCATGGTGGATTCGGTGAGAGTAAGGAGTTGACACATCAGGTTCTCGAAACATTTTATCTTGTCAAATATTCTACAGGTCACCCAACTCATCAATCTGTACCGGCATATCTGCCAGTCGCCATTGGCTGGTCGGTCGACAGCACACAATGTGACCTGATTGTCCCAAGCACCAGGATATTAAGATACAGCCCCTGCTGTTTTTCTGTGTGCAGCCCATCTACTCACCTACCGACTTACCACTCAATCATTCACTCACCCTCTAACCCGCTACATCAGCTACCCACTCGCTTACGTTAGTTGTGTTTGGCCCATCGACTTAAGACTCGCTGTTTGTGATTTGTCTCTCTCAACCAGTTCAGCAGTAAAAATGTTCAGTAAAGCTCGCAAAGCATAACCATAGCAACTTGGTGACAGCCTTTGTGCCGTAAGAATGGCACTAATACCAAATGTGTTTTATTTTATTGAAACATGTCTTTAAAAACGAAATGCTATTTTAAATAAATATTTGTACTCGCTGTTTTATTCTGTACAGTAATAAAGCGATGTTAGTAATTTTCTGTTGATGACAAGTCAGTTATGATTTTTACCGATTGTCAATGATAAAAACACAACTTGAAAAGAGAAGGTACAATGCAATTGGAAAAAAAAATCTCAAATGATGGTGTAATGATCAATTAGTGCAATGTGCTTACGATCGATGTGCCTGATGGCTGGGGTGGGTGAATTTGTATATTTCTGTGGCAGGAAATATCTTCATGGTGCTTCATATCTCGTATTAGTCCTCATTGTTATCCTTTCTGATTTAACTGCGTGATCCCACTAGGTTGAAAGCTTGACTCAGGGTGACCTGGCATCGCGCCTCACACTCAACTGTCAGGATTCATACGTGGAGCCGCACAAGCTGAATGGCATCGTCATCACTGTCATGGACGTAAGGAAGGGGTGGGGAGGGGCTCTCCGCAAGCAACAATGTTTCGTGCAACGATTCTCCCCTTCCCAGCGATTTGCTACATTTTCACCATTCTGGATCACGATTTTTACGAAAGAATCGATTGTTTTCAAGAATTAGGAAGTGAGAATTGCCCGAAAAAATTTACTTCCATTTTTTGTTGCACAAATTCAAGAATTAGGAAGTGATAATTGCCCGAAAAGATGTACTTCCATTTTTTTGTTGCACATTTTACAATCCTGGTGACCCACGTTTGATTCCTTGGCCATAAAAGTCAGTGGACAGTAGTAAGTGAACCTTCTAAATTGATAACTCATTTGTTTAGAACTGCTTCGTGTTTATTTTGTGGTCCTTCCCCCGCACCTCTCGATAAGCACGGTTGGTTACGTACGGTGCGAAGGAAGTTCAGCATACATACACACCATCATTCTCGATGTCAACTCATCCTTAAAATAAATACCTGCGATGGTATGCAAACAATAGCACTTAGGAAAACTAATCAGCCGTGCATAGTGCTGGGCCACATCACCACTTTATGTACTGTGCCAGCCTTGGTAGGTTTTTGCTAACGGTGCTTACCCCCTGCAAGTCTACAAGGATAAAGAAGGAAATGTCTGTAATCACCTTGTCACGTGTGTGTGGGGGTGGGTTGGTGGGTGAATGCGCGTGCGGTGTAGGTGTTTGATGAAAGTGCGCTCTCCGTGGACGTGAAGGAAGAGATGTACAAGTTGTTCCCCTTGGCCCGGAGGGCTCACCTCAAGACAGGCGGCAACTTTCCTTACCTTTCCCGCAGCATGGAAGTGAACCTCCACATCCAGGTGCCAACAAGTACATTTAACGAACTTTGATCCCTGTTGAGACTTTTTTTTCTATTTATTTATTATTTGCTCGCTTTTAACAGTCACAAAATGATGTAATTATCCATCTTCTCATTGGTCACTGAATTACATTTGTTTAATATGCTGTGATGGTTACGTTGACACCAAAATCCAGAATCACATTTTGGCGATATTTCTCCATGCAGATGATTTTTAGGAACGATGTGCCAATGTCTCCATTACCAAATATGGCACAAATCAACAAGGTTATGCGTTTTGGCTCAAATTGTCAACTTGTGAATTTCGCTGTCAATGTAGAAGCAGGATCATTTTGGGGAATGGTTTGACAGCTGGCTGTCTTAAATTGTGTTCCTCAACGATTGTTAAACCCTGTGCCCACTGTCCCGGCTTGTGACGTTCTGGCCAGATTCACCTCCGACAGTTCCTCGGTACGCCGTACGCCGCCATCGAATCCGACACGATCAGCTCGGAGGAACTTCAGTTGTGCCGGGGTGGGAATCTCACTGAGGCTTTGGAGGATGAGGAAGGAAACCACAAAAAAGAAGAGTTTGTTGAGTGACTCGTCATTGCTGGTGGGGTGGGGGGGACCTGTTAGCGTGGCCGTGGGTGGCGGCGGTACAGGAGTCTACAGGAGTATAAAATGCATCCATTGTCACTGCCCACAATTATGAGGTGCTGCTAATGTTTAGTGTTGAATCTTTGTGCACCACTGCTGTCATTTTATGCTCATTCATGCCCCACAATGTTGTGAGCTTAAGATTTCCATGTTTACTTTGTGTTAGCGTCTGTATGTTAAGTTCTCTGACGAGAGACCCAACTGATGAACATACAAATGTTAGATGAACGTGGAGTTTTTTTTCTTGATAAAGTCATGCCAGTGGAAAGTTTGAATTTCGAGAAATGTTTTGGAGTTAAATCTTTTGATACTACATTTGATGGGATTTATAAAGTAGTTACATCTATGGTACCCTTTTGGTGAAGGCTAATATTCCTTGTTAACAAGGAATATTTGTTTGCATTTTTGTATCACAAGTATGTGTGGTTAATGCAGACTTTATGCGTTGTAATGTGTCTATTTGGTGTTTGAATACCTCAACACCTGTATGCATACTAGAAAGGGTAAAGCCTTTTGTTTCATCAGTTACTGACACTTTGGTGTATGACTTAACTCCAAAATATTTCTCTCGAATTTCAAGATGTCATGCAATTTTCTATATTTTTTGTTTCCCAGCTGCGGATGTTTTAATATCTGTAACTATTGTTCACAAATATTTTGCACCACAATCATAAACTGTAGTTTTCTAGTACGGTAGTGTGATATACTGTTTTGAGTTTTTTTTGTGTTAAAACAATGGTTTTGCGTGAGGTGTGGGGACACTTGAGTAGAAAAGCCAGTAGTGTTGAATGGAAATTGAGGTGTTGGTGTTTACTAATGTAATGGTTGGACATGTTTGGTGCAGTACACATATAAGCCAAGCCACCAAATATCTCAAGAGTTCAGTCTGGCCAGATCCTCTGACATCCGTATGGACTTCTCATCACTAGAACATTTATGAACACGTTAAAAAAACATCATAATCATCCTGGAAAAATGCTATGCAAATGTTACTTTCTCATCTTCCTGCCTTATGATTGTCACTGACAGATCAGAGGGCATTGTCTCCACATTTTGTTGTCACTGATTCGAGTTAGTATTTTTCAGCACCACGATATTAAAGCAATACGAAGCATACAAGCAACATGTGTTACCTTCCAATCAGCTCTTTTACTTGGTAGCTAAATTACATTTATATCACATGTTTAAATTGCATTATTTGTATTGCTATTATACCACTTAAGTGTCATTGATGTGATGTTATACATTACAACATGGCTTTTTTATTTAAACAAGCATTACTCTTACATTTTGACGAAAATAGAAAATAGCATCTGGTAATGTGAATGTTGACTGAAAATATAAGACGACACTAATTGGTAGGGACGTGGTCTGTAGATATAACCTGTGCCTTTTTCTCTAAAAGAAAAACAATCAGTCTAACTGAACACTTTGTAATATTTGACATGAAACCACCATACTCCATTTATACCCCAGAAAGCTTTAATCGTTATCATAATATTTTTTTCTTTGCTGAATTTGTACATCGTGTTTGAACAATATATTCCATTTTATTGCAATCGTTGGTATGTTTTAATTATGTAGACCACTTATAATATTTTTCTGTATAGTTTATCACATTTTATATTCAACAAAACATAAAAGTGAACTGCCAATCGTTGTAGTTATCCTTTAGGAAGTTGTATTTGTATATGTAGCATTTATAAGGATCTTTCAATGTAGGTGCCTTTAATAAAACTAAAACCTCGCAAATGAACCTTCTGCGTAATGTGTGAATTGGGCTGCAGATTGGAACCAGTGCCTTGAGTGGACTTTGCATTTAAGAATGCCGTGGTGTTTTAGGCGGTGAACTTAATAACATATCAGTTTCAGATATAATTTCTACATTAACCTCGCGATTCTTAAACGTTTTCAAAACTGGATCCACAAGGTGGACAACTTCATTGGATTTTTTTTCAGAAATCGGTAACAGTAACTGCATTTGCAACCTTTCCTCTTGATTAATATCTACGTTTAATTTGATAATTTTACTTTACAAGTACAATTAACGGTAAATCCCTTCTGGTCCATACCATGGGGCATTGTATATGTGCACGTGTTTTTTGTTATATAACCATTTAAGATACAATTTAGGATAAGCAAACTACAGTATATAACATTTTATCAGTTAAAGTAAATGTTTTATGAACTTTTTCAAATAAATGCTCGATTAAATTTAGAATTATACGCTCACTGAATATCTTGCAATGCTGGAGTAAACAAATTCGTACTCAAATTATAGAAACGCACGTTAATACATTGAATTTGTAAAGTAGAAGGACATCGTCTTGACTCATGGTGGAGTAAAGTGGGTTTGGGCATCCCAACGTCGTTACGAGGGCTGATGGCCAGTGGTCGATTGAGACAAAACGGGGGTGGCAGCCAAAGGTGTGAACCCCCAAAATGCAGGAACTACATGAATCATTGCATCGTGAGACCGTGAGAACTCTGGTCATCCTCACAGCAGCGGCTTTTGGCTCGCCATCGAACAAAGACGGCCACCGCATCACACACTTAGATGCGCTTCTGCGGCCGTCTGGAATGCTCTTCCGCTCGATATTAGGAAGCCACAGGAGCTATGTTATGGTGTCAGACACTGGAACCTTGGTGAACAGAGAGACCACATCAAAGCTGACGAGGACATCGTCAGGAGACAGTACAATGGCCTTGACCATGGAAACCAATTGGGTTGAGTTAAGTACTGCTGAGGTGGTCTTGCCAGTGAAGGGAAGCAGAATATCCGATAAAAAAAACAGGCTAGCTTGTAGGTAGGTGAGTTGATCGTGGACACGATGGGCCGTAGTGGGGTACCTTCTTTATGGATCTTGGGAAGACCATAGAATCTGGGAGATCTTGCAGCCGAGGGTTTTAGGGAGGGACGTTTGATTGGTTCGATTATGGAAGTCGAACTAGTGATGATCTTCGATTTCAAGCTTTCGTGACTGCAGGGATTCATCTTCTTGGTTCTTTCGGTAAAGTCACGTAGAAGGGAAATAATAAAATAAAAAAAATTCAACAATAAAATACAATTCTCACGACGTTTCGGCCACAACGCAAGCAGCCGTCCTCAGGTGAAGAACAGGTCTGTCGGAAAGACAGCGTCTGAATGAACACCACCAAGCTTGGCAGCGTATATTTAAGTTGGGTTATTACTGCTAACCCTACTTCCTCCCTTTGTTGCTGCTAATCCTACATAATGCACGGGCATAATATGAATTTGAGACCCCCCCCACTTCCTACGCATTCCACAAGTAGTGACTAATCCCATATCTGCATTTCCATAAATATACTAAATTCATCTGATATGCAAATTGCTTTGTCAAGGCGCCCTTCCTCCTCTAACCCAGCTTAAATATATGCTGCCAAGCTTGGTGGTGTTCATTCAGACGCTGTCTTTCCGACAGACCTGTTCTTCACCTGAGGACGGCTGCTTGCGTTGTGGCCGAAACGTCGTGAGAATTGTATTTTATTATGTTTTACTTTTTAAATTTTATTATTTCCCTTCTACGTGACTTTACCGAAAGAACCAAGAAGATAGTGATGATCTTGTTGGTTTTTGTTGTTAGGCTGATAGTCGGATCACTTTTAATTTGGAAGTAACTACCATCATTGAGTAGGTCCTGGATTTTGTTGTATGAGTTTTTATCCATGATGACAGTAACATTGCCCTTGTCGGCCGAGAGGATGACTATATCATCCCTCTTTTTCAAATTTGCGAGTTCAGAGCATTCGTTTTTGCTCATGTTGCTAATGGGTTTCTTAGCATTCTTGAGAATAGTGGCTATTTCAGCTCTCGCAACATCCGCTTGGATGTGTCCTATGCCTTTGAGGGCTACATCGACCTGAGAGATCACATCCTTTACTGGTATATGTTTATGGGTGACAGCGAAATTCAGCCCTTTAGTCAGTACCGTTTTCAGATTTTGCGAAATCGGGATGTTACTCTGATTAATAACGATCTTGTTAACATCCAGCTTTGTGATGTGGTTCTGGCTTCTTCTTTGATAGGAGGTTGAATTTAGCGATCAGGTTAGCTTTACATTTGGCTGACAGTGAATCAGCAAAGGCAGCTGTCATGTTGTCAACGCGGTTCCAATCGGAAGGGGACATTTTTTGTGTTAACATTAAATGATTGTAAGAGAGTCTTGTCTAAACTATCGAGTTCAAATCGGAGTACTGTAATCTTATTCTCTCTGAGATTCGTGATAGGCTAGCTTTAAACAAAATCCGTTTAGAGTTCGGTGAAGACACAGCAGCAGATGTGGGTATGAAAGTGATGGGTATTACCTTGTTATCGCGGCATCTCTTGAGGAAGGTTATGGATCCTTGCAGTCACGAAAACTTCAAATCTATAACTATAAGGGCTGTTGCCATTTATTAAAAACACTTTCTCACTCGACATCCTACACTCACACC
Organism: Entosphenus tridentatus; assembly: GCA_014621495.2. Lineage (NCBI taxonomy): Eukaryota > Metazoa > Chordata > Hyperoartia > Petromyzontiformes > Petromyzontidae > Entosphenus > Entosphenus tridentatus. The sequence goes on along the minus strand of CM025621.2, from coordinate 11,552,108 downwards.
CGTGTAGGTGCACTCTTATCTCCGTCCTTCACATGGACACTGAATAACAATTTGGACCCTACCCCGGCTATCCCTTTGGCTCTCTCACTCGTCTGCCCGGAGTGGGGGATCAGCCAACACCGCTCTGCGACGAAGATAGAGACCCCACTCCAGCCGGTCCTTACCTTGGCCCCCAACGAGACCCCGCCTCCGCCACGGGGTCGCCCTTAAGAACGCTTTGGGCGGCTCCTCCCCCCAGCTCGGCCCCGCCCACTTTCCCGAAAGTGCTTTCCGAAAGCCCCTTACGTAACCCGCGACGTTACATCATCCTTGGCCCCACATGACTCTCAACCCACTCGCACCTTCTTCCGCTCGGCCCCTCATTGGTTACTCACAATACTCCTCTACACATGTACGTTACTGTATGTTAAACATACAGGTGGCGACAACGTGGGGAAGCCTTCAGAAGTGGACGGCACGGCTGACTATGCATGATACGCAATATCACATTGTATTGTTGTAAGTGGAGTGATTTCTCCAGCAGGAATTGGAAGGTGAGTGAACGATGTATAAATATTGGTGTGAAAGATATCCCATTCCAAGTTTACACCCAGATAAACATATCCCGTGTTCAGATTCCCACATATAAGAACCCTCCTAATAGGGCACATCGCTTGTGTGAATATGTATGTAAAATGTATGGATTGTACTTGTATAATGTCGTGCAAAACTACGAATACATGGTCCTTTTCACGCACCTCCGATTAGCATGGTGGCTACGTACGGTGCGAAAGAAGTTCAACGTACGTGTACTCTAACGTAAATAGGCGTTGTTAGATATCTGCTTTGACCTTGTTATCTGCTTTGACCTTTGCTTTTAGTCAACTGGTCTTAATTACAAACTAAACTCAACACATTCGTCGATAACATTGCCCTGAAGGGAAATACATAAAACGGGTGACGTTTCAGACAATGACCCTTCTTCAGAGCACAGAGTTTAATACGATTAAAAAAACATGCCTGTTCAATTATAATCATATAACTATTTTTTTAATTAGATTGCCCAGGGGTGCATTCCTTTCACGATGTTTCCAAAATAAAAAATGTATTATTGTATTTTGTTATCCTTGTACATCTATTATATGAGTACCACTGCGCTGATGCGGTGGTCTGGCTAAACCACCTGAATGTCAAATAGTAGCTGTCGCTTTGCATCTCTACATCAGAGACAGTGCGGATTATCCTCGTAGCAAGAGTAGCTACATATGCTGCGGGCCCCGCACTTTCAAGGGCCCCGCGCTAAATTCTGCACTTGCTCTATTACTATAGTACTATACCGCCTTCACCTTTTATGAACGATTGGGTGTTCAAGGTTATCGAATGGTCGTATTATCTGGCTGTTTAGCAAATGAAAAAATACAATTACTTTACTATGCAAGTTAAAGATTTGTGTTTGAATATTTATGTGTTTTTATATTTAGGGCCCCTTTTAACATATGCGACAGGCCCCGCACTAGCTTAATCCGGCACTGACATAAGCAGTACAAAACAAGATTATATAAAAGTGCTTGGCATTCAGGCACACGGTTACGATGTTATGTAAAGCGCCGAGATGCCCCGTGCTGATGATGTGAAGTGCACTGTATAAATATTGATTAGATATAGCACGTGGAAGTTGTGAATAAAGCGAAGGGGGGAGGGGTTGGTGGGGTGGAGTAAGGTGGGGGGTGTTGGTGGGGGGTGTTGGTGTGTGTGGGTGGCTTATTCCATACCTCACCGACACCAGCCCTCCACGCTGAATTTACCACTAAGGGGCCGTCCATAAATGACGTCACGCGATTTTGGACGATTTTTGACCCCCCCCCCTCGTCACACGGCGTCACAAAAAGTCAGACCCCCCCTCAAATATGACGTCACAAAGCTCTGCCCCCCCCCCCCAAAAAAAAAAACCATGCTTCAAATCGCTTTAAACCATTGTCATTGTAGTGGGTATTTAATGTGGCGCTGCACTCTGATGTTGTAGGAGAAAACATTTATTCAAAAGTATATTTAATTAGGTAGAACGTGTTGTCTATATTTATTTAAAGTTGCGCATTTTGATGCGACGTCACATTTCTCACCGCCCCCCCCCCCCCAGGGGGGGGGGGGGGGGTGTGGGGGGGGGCCGACACCAAACTATTTTAAAATCTTACGGAGCTGTCATTAGCTCTTTTTGTATTCTTTCGTTTGTACAAAACGTGGAGGAGTGCAAACAGCGGAAGAACCCCCCGGGGAGAGAGATCCACGCGACCAAAGGCAAAGATCCCCCGTGTAGCCTTAACAGACTGTCGGGGCAAGTGCTGTTAGCGAGCAGCACCAATGAAGGCCGGGCACGTGGCACACGAGGGGGTGGCGTGGTCAACAACCACGCCCGGCCGTCTTTGTCTCCCTAGTGGCGATGTTTTTAAGCACCGCACCAGCTACTCATTTGAGGCTGAGTCGACCTAGGGGAGAGACCCCTGGTACCGGTAGCAGCAGAGAGAACGAACGCGCTCACAATAGGTGAGCAACAGGCACCACCAGGGACCCGGGACCGAAACGTCGTCCTCAGAGACAACTTCCTCGCTGCCGCGGCGTTAAAGTCGTTTAAGCGCAGGAGACGAGG
>CM025621.2:11515600-11549085 GCA_014621495.2 Entosphenus tridentatus | reverse complement strand
GGGGGGGGGGATCTCAGCCCCCCCGGGGAGAGTGAAGCGACCTAGACGGGGGGGGGATCACTTCTGCTGCTGCTGCTGACCTTGAGAGGCAGCTGAGCCATTGCGCATTCACCGCCAGAGACAGACAGAGACGGCTGCCTCGTCCCTCTCCTCCTCACCCTCCTCAAAGAAGACAGCAGCGACGACGGACAAACAAACACCACCACCATTATTTTCCATCTGCAACGGCACCACCACCACCACTGCACCACCATTATCATCGTCATCACCGAATCCTCAACAACACCGCATTCATCATCTCCAACAAAAACATCGTCAACAAACAACTCCCGCTGCAACGACCACTACCACCTTCTGTCATCATCATCATATTCAACATCACCACCATTGGCATCAACAATAACATCACCACCATTGGCATCAACAATAACATCACCACCATCATCATCTACTACGACAACAGCAACAAGCAGTGCGACGCGACTGCGCGAGGTATAACATCGAATCTGCGACACCAGTAATAATGTTTATAAACCTGCTTCGTGTTTAAAAAATAATTATAATATGAATCTGCGATATGCGAGGTTGCATGGACCGTATATGTTTGCAGTGTAGACTGTGGTGTAGACTGTATATCCTTACTCTGTGTATATACTGCGGAGCCATGCTGCTTGCCGATGGTGTTGATTTGGGACTAAATTTGGCCGTGATGGTGCAGTGTGCGGACAGTGGTGGTGGTGATGGTGGTGGGGATGATGGTGCACGTGGTGATCATCACAACCTGCACCATCGTGCAGGTGATGATGGTGCAGGTGGTGATGATGGTGCACGTGATGGTGGTGGTGCAGGTGATGTTGGTGCAGGTGGTGGGGATGATGGTGCAGGTGGTGGTGTTGGTGCAGGTTGTGATGGTGCAGGTTGTGATGGTGATGGTGCACGTGGTGATGGTGATGATGGTGCACGTGGTGATGGTGATGATGGTGCACGTGGTGGTGCTGGTGCAGGTGGTGATAGTGCACATGGTGGTGTTGGTGATGATCATGGTGATGGTGCAGGTGGTGGTGATGATGGTGCACGTGGTGATGATGGTGCTGGTGATGATGGTGCAAGTGATGGTGCTGGTGCAGGTGGTGATGGTGGAAGTGATGATGGTACAGGGTGGAAGGCGACTCGGGTCGCATAATCTTTGTGTCAAGTGCAGTGCGTCGCGTGTTATTGCGATTGTGGTGAAACGCACCCCGCCTCGCCTCTAGGGCACGGGACCGCCAAAGAGATGGAGCGTTGAAATCCGCTCGTGTGTAGCCGGCGGATTAATTATGTCCTTGTAGAATCGTTAGGGATGCGACTGTCCAGCAGTCGACATGATGATAATGGAGGTTAATGTTAGCTGCGTTTTAAAAACCGCATGTTTTTGCTCGTCTGCTGCATGCCCGGCGGTACAACGTAGGGACATTGTTTTTCCTTTATTCATCCATACAGTCTTCACCGAGGCTCATTTACAGGAAGGTCCCCCCTCCACCCTTGTTATGAATGACCAATGCTTTGCAACAGCGTTACATATCTGGTATAATCAGTAAGTCGTGTTTGTGTGTGTACAGTACAATATACTGCCTTGTGTATTATACACAACGTTTTGTCATCTGCGTATTTTGCATTGAGAGTGTTCGCGTATGGATTGCAATAAGACCTTTACAATTTCTGATAATTGTATCATTGATAATGTAATTTTAATGTATGTTGCAGGCTTAGCCACATGCCATGATAATTACTAAATGCTATAACAATGCAGTTAATAGCATATTACATCTCGTGCATTGGAGACTGTATCCGTGTTATCCAACAGCTTTCTGGATCGTCACCAGCAATATTGTTCATTATATATTAAGAGCAAAATTGTGAATAAGCGTTGATAATGTGTCGCATGGTCCCCAATCAATTGGTCAACGTGGATCGGTTTGTAATGAATTGGTTCACTTTGGTTTATCTGCCCATATTAATTGTTCGGCGGTTATTGGTCCATATTAATTGGCACACAGGAACTGACCCGCAGTGTGGGATGATTGATGGGAGTCGTTCGTTCAGGCACCGAGTTATTGATGGTTTGATCGTGTTTGGCCAAGGACCTGAACTGGGAACTCCCCCAATTTAATTGGGAATACGCTGATCTCTCAAATGTCACATGCGTGGCAATCGCGAGTGTGTGTGATATATTCTACATCGTAAAAAAATCAGCCTTCCCAACAATCTCGCACCTCCATCGGTTATGAACCACAACAATGGCTCTTACCCCTATCCAATCCCTGCAGTCTCCTGCCACCACTAGTTAATCTCATGCCACTTTCATCCATTGCACACCTCCAACATAAGAGATCTGCTACAATGTATGACTTGTTTTTGTGTTCGTTTGTAATTGATCATCAGGCATGAGACACCCAACACGTTGGGCCATTATGTGGCCAGTTAGATGGCAGTACAACAAGTAGGTTGAATTTTCAACCTTATATCTGAATCTATTCAGCATTAACCCCATATTTGCATAGTTGCTTTTCTATGGGCACTCGGGGTTCTTCTCGTGTGTAAAAATACTTTGTATGGAATTGGTCAAACATCCCAATACAAGGGCCCAACCAGCCTTTGCTGGATAAATAACATCATTATTATTATTATTATTATCATTTATAGCAGTAATTTGGCCTGTGTATAATACATATATGTGTTGTATTAACGGTGCTGTTTGTGCATCCCTATGTCTCCAGGTCACAACGTGATAAGGATCGTATCATCAAGGGTTCCACCACACCTGAAACCACATCAGCTGACAGCGTGAATGGGAGGGCCGTAGCCAGGAGACGCACCTGAGCGCCACTCACGCGAGCGCCACTCACCTGTCCGTCCTCGCCTGTGCCACGCGCTGCCCATGGAGAGACGATTTAAATTATTCAGACAGCGTTTCGCGCAGCCCTTGAAGCGTTGCACTCTGCGAACGGTCGGCAATCGCAGAGCCACGAAAAGGCCAATGTTAAACATGTAAGCATCCGAAAATTGTTTGCAAAGGTAGGCAATCAAAATGTAGACTTTATGCCAGTAGGAATTCCAGAGGAAGGTGAATTTAGGCAAAACTTATCAAATTCTCAATCTGCTGGTCCAATCAATATGCCAAGAAAGTGCACCATTATTGCATTGGCCGCAATGTAATTTCTGCATTGCGTTTTATAACCTCAACGCTCGGGCTGTTGCCTGCCATTGACACTCCGAGCCCGAAGTGCGCTAGCATAAAACACACGGACGAGGGACGGGAATTTCTCGGAAGGCTGCAGGCCACTGCAGCACCATGTTTTGCTGCAACCCGTGCTCCGCCACCGCCAACACGGTGGGGCCGGTGAGCGTTGCGCCGGGCTGCGGCGAATTCGAGCTGGTGGAGGTGCGGCCCGGCCGGGTGCTGCGAGTCCGCCACGCCGTGCCCGAGCGCCCGCCGGGATCCGAGACGTGCGAGGACCCAGACGACCGCGCGCACTGCACGCTGCGCTGCCGCCGCCGCATCTGCGTCTACAAGAACGGGCAGATGTACATCGAGAACTCCGACGACGGCGAAGGCGAGGAGGTGGTGAGCAGCGGCGGCGGCTCTGGGAGCGGCGAGCCCTTGAGCGCCAAGGTGGGCGAACCGGGGCCTCCGGTGGCAACTTGCAATTCCGGCCTGGCCGGCGCCGAGAACCGATCTCCAGTGCCAAGCCACAGCAGAAACAACAGCAACACCAGGCCCTCGGAATTTGGCCACGGCAAAGGGGCCTGCAGCATGCAGTCATCGGCAGCCAGCTTAGGCGGGGACCCCAGTAGCACCCAGCCTCCAACACCCGGCATCCCGGTTACCAACACCCAGCCACGACGGCCCCGGCGCAGGTGAGTCAATGAGTTGGTCAGTCCATACCTGGCTGGTCATATGGGCACCATGACACAGTCTGCCATAATTTTCATCCAGGTGTCAATGTTGTTAGTGACGGTTAAACCACCAACATTTCCAATTTTTTATGCTTTCCTCCTAAGGTTGAAAGCATTATGCATGACCACCATCCGTTCGTGACAGATGGGGGACTCTGAAAGATTATTTACTGTGAACCAACCTGTGGCATAGAATTGTGTCGCGATATTAGAGCCTTATTCTATTGAAAACTGGCCAAGTTGTTTAAAGGGTTATCTAAAACTTGGAGACACAAAGCAAAGCAAAAGGACTATTTGCAAACATACAAACGCATTTTGCCCTGACAGCAGTTACCCAACGACTTCCATACTGCAAATTAAATTACTGCCAAAGACAAGCGCACATTCGATAGCATTACTAAATCCATGTGAATTGATTAACTGTCTTTACACCGTTATCGTGAAGCCTTGAACGAAATCCAAATGTCACATCGCAACCTCGATCTTTTTTCCGTGTAATTTCTTCCCCCGGTTCCGGCACAGGAGGAGGAAGCCCAAGAAGACGGTGCTGGTGGAGTGCGAGCGCGTCATCACGAGCTGCCGCGGCACCGACTCGGACGTGGTGCTCTTCTTCTTCCACGGTGTGGGCGGCTCGCTGGAGGTGTGGCGTGAGCAGCTGCGGGCGCTGTCGGCGCTGGGCTACGAGTGTGTGGCCCCCGACCTCCTGGGCCACGGCGGCAGCTCGGCACCCGATGCCGCCGCCGCGTATACGTTCGCCGCGCTCGCCGAGGACATGCGCTTCATCTTCCGCCGCTACGCCAAGCGGCGCAACGTCCTCGTGGGCCACTCGTATGGGTGAGAGACCCCAAACCTGGCATGTCGGCCAGCTAACCAGGTCATAGATATAGACCTAGCCATAACCATCACCTGGGTCATTAGCCAACCAGATAGGAACGAGAATTGTATATATTGGTATATTGTATATACCAATAACTTAAAGGAGGGAACTTGTCATCATGCACTGAATATTGAATGCAGTACAAACGATTGTGTACACACGTACAGGGACTCCTCTACTTACGAACATTCTACTTACGAACTTTCAGAGATACGAACAAACCTGTCCGTATGTCCAGTTGCCTGTTCGGACTGAGAGTCGTAAGTTGAACCACCGCGCAATAGATTGCAGTGGTGGCATCTACATCTGCAGAACATAAGGAACCAGTGGCATCTATATTGACAGGAGATTATACAACTTTTAAAGCAATTCCCCGTGTTTAATGTACATGTGGTTCACCATGTTTGGAATCGAGAGTAGTAAAGTTGGACTTACGAACAAATCGACTCACGAACAGACCTCCGGAACCTAACTCGTTCATAATTAGAGGATTCACTGTAAGTTTAATTTCTTTCACACCGTACGTAGCCAAACGTGCTAATCAGGTGTGGGGGAAGGACAGTTAAAATGAAATTAGGTTAAAATCTAGATTTAAAAGTGCATAGTCTAGTGGTATTGGCCCTAACCATAATCTAGCTAGCCAACCCTGGCGGTGATGTTTCTGTCCCTGAGTATCTTGGCTAACACAATGACCTCCAGTGAAGGTCAACACCACTTGCCAAATCCTCTCCTTAGATTTTCTGCCTAATTAGCCAAGCGAGCACCACGCTTCTACTGTCTTGTTCATTTAATCGATCCGGAAGACCTTCACTTGTCCGGACACTGAAGGTATGTTGTTGTTGCTTGGGTAGGTTTTATTTCAGTTCGAAATTGTATTGGTGTTCAGGCTTTTGTTTGCGATAAAATAACCTTATTACAACATACCTGACCAAATAAATTAAGATTATAGTTAGTCCTCACGCAGTTGTGTCCTTTTAGACAGACAAAATTTAAGTGCACGGGAGCGGGAAGGCAGCCTTTGTGTCTGCTTTATACCACAGTGTTGTTTAGGGGTTTTTTTTCTTTTCTCCCCACTCCACAATATTGGACAAGCCGAGTGGGTCGGGCTTGTCCAATACGGTTAACCGCTTTATTGACACCCGATGTTCCGTGACATGTGCATGCAGGCTTCTGCTACAGGTCATGTAAAATGCGAGCCTTTTATTCGCTTTGCTTAACAATGTTGAGAGAGAGAAAAAAAAACATGTGCATTCGATCTTAATGGAGAGCTCTGATTTTGTCACTGTAGCCAAAGATGCAATTTCACAGATAATATGGATACATGACCACATCAGAAAGGGCTGTTGCAGTCTAGAAGTAATTGGTAACAGGAATGTCCTACCTTCTGTTGGATTTAGCATAAAACTGGCATTAAAAAGATACGTGGAATGTTGAGTTCGAAAAAAACGGTGTACTCTGAAGATTCAGCTCCCATAACAATCGCCTGAAACGAATTTTAATATGATAAGTTCAAAAACAAAAGAATAGAGGTTTTCCTTCCAATAATCTGGGTCCTAAAACTAAAAAAAAGATATTTGTTTTTGTCAATCCACTTCCATATAAAGGTCTCCACACGCGATACGGGTCGTAGGGGTTATTTGACCATACTTCACCACACTGGTCGATATGGGTTTGTGAACACAGGAAGCATACACAGGAGTGTAGAAGTACAGTGTAATAACGTTGTTTTTTTATCTATATTTACCACAACCACTCTCTACTATTTATGTACAGTATTAAAATCTGTTTCATTTATTTGTTTGTTTAATTTAAAATGTAAAGCTGGACGAGGCCATGAGGCCATGGTGGAGAGACGGCACCTGAATGCCACGCTAAGGCCAGCAATTAATTCCTGTCGCCATTGCTGTTGTTGTTGTCGTTCCGTTGCCAGCGTGTCGTTCTGCACCTTCCTGGCTCACGAGTACCCGGAGCAGGTGTGCAAAGTGGTGCTGATAAACGGCGGTGGCCCGACGCCCTTGGAGCCCAGCGTGTGCTCCGTGTTCAACCTGCCCTCCTGCGTGCTGCACTGCATCTCGCCCTGCCTGGCGTGGGCCTTCCTCAAGTGAGCGCCGTCCTTGGCTTTGGGTGCCGCTTCGCCTTGTTATTGTGGAGTCCCCACGAGGTCATAGTTCTAGGCCTCCAGTTGCTTCATCCCGGTCTCAATTCTTACAATTCGGGGTCATGATTCCATTCAAGAATATATATTTCTGCGATTGTAGTGGCCTTAAGTTGCATCAGAGGTCATGCTAACCCATTACATACATTGGAATATAATCGATTGTTTACACACATAAATTCCGGTGCACACAATCACAAGCATGTGAATGGAATGTAGTTGATTTTAATCGATGCACCGCTGTTCGACGCATTATTTTAGTTTTTTTTAAACGTTTGCGCAGGGCCGGGTTTGCACGTCAGGGCACCAAGGAGAAGCAACTGCTGCGGGATGGAAACGCGTTCAGCGTGCCGCCCTTGGTGCTGCGCGCCACCATGAGCGGGCAGTACTGGCCCGAGGGCGACGAGCTGTACCATGCGGCACTCACCGTGCCCACGCTCATCGTGCACGGCTTGCATGACCGCTTCGTACCAATCGAAGAGGACCAGCGCATGGCCGAGGTAAGTGGGGTGTGTGGGGCCCAAGCAGGGCACACGCACGGAGCAAGCGGACCACTCGGTCGGAAATCGAGTCATCGGTGCACAAACGGGGACCTATGAGTGACCATAAAGTTAGCACACCGGTGGGAAGAAGAGAATCACGGGTGGCATAAAAGCATTATGGGTAGGTGAAAGTGAGGACACAGATGGATAGGAAGCGGAGGCGTATAAAAGGCTGGGACGTCTCGCTGCGAAGAAGGCAAAGATTGAATTACTAGCACCTGGGCCCATGCCAACCATGTCTTGCTACTAGCGGGAAGAGAATCGTGGGTGGGAAGAAAAAGTTATGGGGACATGGGTCGCTAGAAAGAGAGCTTCCTTGGTGGTCAGAAAAGTAACCATGGGTGAGTATAATGAGAGTCATGGAGCCATAAGCAGGGCTACCAGAACAGTCTTTCAAGTGGCCTGTGTACCTTATATTTCCAGATTCTCACACGACAGTCTTAAATTAGTTTTATTCTAAAAAATGAAACAAACATATTTTAAGCAGGCAAGAGCCCGATGGGATGAAATGTATATCCTTTAAATGAGATGGCAGATAGAAAACATGTTAGTGAGATTAGAAAGGCATTATTTAAAGTAGGCATCATATTCAAGTATGTTACCGTGGAAAAGGGTATAGTTCAAAAGCGCTTACATTTACAGTGCTCAATTGGTGAATCCAACAGCTGCCAATTAAACACTCAGTGGAGAGGAATACTTTTTAAATATTAACAGCAATGCAATGCTGTTCCATGCACGAGGAGAATCATGTCCCGAGCTCACACTCTCTCTCTCTGCTCATATCCAGATCCTGCTGATCGCCTTTCTCAAGGCAGTGGAGGACGGGAGTCACATGGTCATGTTGGAATGCCCCGAGGCGGTCAACACACTCCTGCAGGACTTCTTGCTCTGGGAGTACCGCCCGCCGCCCAGCAGCCAACCCGACGCAACCGCCACAACTCCACGGCAGGAGGACGCCAGCGAACAGCTCGGGACGACCGCGCCCAACCACGAGGCGCCCAGCGTCGGTGCAAACGTGGAGCATCTCTCCGTGCCGACGGGCGCCGTTGGCGGAAACCCGGAGTGCGTGCGCGAAGGCGCTGTGAATGGCGAACTCGTAATGTGCAAAGCGGACGATCATGATCGCGCCAAAGCCAGAGGCCAGGTCTCTCCCAGGGTAGAAAAACTAGCACGCAAGGAAAAGGTGGTGAACCGTGAGGGTGTGAAGTGAGACGGTCGATGCCAGCGATGGTCATCCTTGTTTGTTATGGAGGTGCGAGCACTGTCGATTGACACAGTCCCGTGTATTATAAGCGGCGGAAGTGTCGTATGTACCGGCGAGGCTTGAGTAAGGAGATTCGTTGTAAGTGCTAAGCCTGAACAGATTGGTGGCAGGTAATGCTATTAACACTGGATATGTGTAAGTATGACCTTGCACAGACACTAGAATGTGTGCGTTTGGAGTACATTACTCTATAAGGGTCAGTGGAGTTCCACGTTCTCGAAAGAGCCTGGAGACCTGAGGTTGCAGGATTGAAAACATCCCAGCAGACCTCCTGGGAAGGTGACGTGTTCATCGTAAACCACCGCATTAGTCCTTGCAGCATTTTCGGGCGCAAATGTCATTGATGTGCTAACAGATGTCATCTGATGATATAATGTGTAACTCATTGTTTGAGTATTAGTTACGGCTAAATAAAATAATCACAATGTATTGAAAATGTGGCACAGGATAATAAGTCATGTTTTAAACTATATACTGAAGTAGTTAATCACATAGTAGTTTAATACGAGAGAGAGGCGCGGTATCTCCACCAGGGAGAGTGCGTGGGTGTGGTGTTAGCAGAGAGTGAAGTTTGAAGACACGGGAGGATCTTGTATTGAGACAGCATCTTTACCTTGGAGGACTGGAGTTGTCTCTTAAAATGTAAAACCACCACCTGGCATAATCCAGCTATGAAGGAGGCTCTTCTCTTTCACTTGCCTGGTGCAGTTGGTGGGAGTTTGTTTCCAGGGTCCGTGCAATTTGAGTGCTATCTAGGATGCCTTATTGGATTATATATAAAGATTGTTCTCTACCAGCTGGGAAGCCTGAGACAATGCATGCATTTCCCTGTCCTAGTTTAGGCAAGATGCTCTTAGCAGCATTGCCTCCCGCTAACACTTGAGTGTGTATATTTAGCTCTGTTCCCTCCAGGAGAGTGGGATGATTCATGCGATCATATGCTAATCGGATGTTAAACCCTACGCCCGTGACATCTGCCTCTACTTCACATCGGATCGAATATTTTTTTCGCTAACTCTGATCCGTGGCGTATGCCACAGGTGCGCCGAAACATTTACAGTGTCACGTATACACCTGCATGGACACAGCTTAAATTCGTAGGTCTGCGATAACATGTACAGATACTGAATTTTCTTTTTCATCATTAGCATTGTTTTTTAAAATAACAAAATCATCTTTCATGCTTGTGAAGTTCAGCCCTCATTATTTAATACTAAATAATATTACCAAAAATATGGTGCAGTACTGTGTTTATATTAACGTTTAATTGGACATTGCTTACAGTATTCATATATTTATATAAAAAAAACATTGCAAGTGTTTGAATGTGTTTTAATATTTGACCAATTTTCTGCGTAGACCATGTGGTTATATTTGAGCAACGTTTTATACTGATTATTCAAATTATATTCGGGCATTGTGTACGTACTTACATACATACGACATTGTACTTTCAACATTCTGACAGTTCTGCTTACATTTTCATCAGCAAATGCAAATTCACACCTTAGATGACTGTCTATACTGTAGTATTTAATGCACTTTACTGATGCTACAGATGTCATGCCAATATAGTATAACATTGGTGTCAAGCGCTTTAAAATAATAAAATGTTTACATGCACATGAACCATTGGCATTGCCATTGAACATTTTAGAGCTTGTGCATAGGACAATTGGGAGTTTTAAAGACGATATTGCTCTTTGCCATAACTGCCAAGTATTTACAAAAAATATATACTGTACTTATGATCAATGCAATTACGTTGCCATGTAGCCAGAACGACAGTATTTTTGTTAAAAGCACCTGCTGCAAAGCAGACTCGGTGTACTGATGTTTTTTTTATGTGAGTATATGGGGGTTGTTAATAGAAATGATATGGGAGCAACTGCTGCAATAGGTCGAAATGGATGAGTGAAATTAACCTTCATTGTCTGAAATATGCCTTGGGCTAATGTCGGAGATCAATGTGGATACGTTTCCTTCCTCCATTGGTCATTCTGATCAATTCATAGTTGTAGATTACATGCAGATATAACGTTCAAGGCTCTGGACTGTCTTTGGAACGTGCGACTGTACACTTTGTTGTACATTTAATGCAAACATTGCAAACTTGTTTAATTCCTCTCGCATCAATCAACAGTGGAGATAATTTTAACAACAGACATGATGTATAATTGCAGTTTTGTGAATTAACGCTGGTGTAGACGAAACACTGACACGTGATCATTATTTACGCTGGAGGTGTTGAACAATGTCTTCAAAATACGTTGAGCGAAAATAAAGGTGTTGAGTGTTGGTTTCTCCCATGTGTGTCCTTTGGGCCACGAGTGGGAAATCACCTGGCCCATCCCTGATGTCTGTTCCATCAAAATTTTCAGCTCATTTAAGGCATTGATTACTTGATTGGAGGATGACGAAAGTAGGTCAATAATACAGCACTCGGCTTTTTAATACAATCTCACAGTATGGGTGGTGGTAAAGTGCCTTTTATTTTATGTTAATAAATAACGATGAATGATTTTGCCATTTATTTTAACACCAACAAATTTACATTTTTATCAAATTATTATTTCATGCGGCAAGATGAAATGAGCAAAGTTATGTTTATCGAGGTAATTTAGCCATTCCGTAGCCTCAAGAGCAGTGTTCTTCATTCCAAGGCCCGTGACCCACTGGTGACCCCTGGTGGGCTTTAGTGCAGTTCCTGACGTGCGAGCCCCGACAGTACACACATGTGAAAACCCAATGGTTTTTAATGTGTGGCGATCCTCGCACTGATGCCTTATCGGCGAAAGTCCCCCCCCCCCCCGACAATTAGTGAACACTGATCTAGAGGTCTTTCTCAAAATTTTTTGGCCCGCGGACAAGCCAGCCCCCCAAACCCTGGTGGCAAAATACATTCGCTTCTCTCTAACCAGTAACACAATTGTTAATATTACCGGAACATAATTTTTTATGCAGCTTTAAGGTTTATTTTGTTAGGTGAGGGCGTTTAATCGGGGTAGTTTACCTAACTTTATTTCTATTAAAATAAAAGTAAAATATTAATGTCCGAAACAAAGGGTAGAAACATTGTCATTATCCGAATCAAACTATTAAGTTTGCAGCAGTCCCCAACCTTTTTGGTACCAGGGACCAGTTTCGTGGAAGACAATTTTTCCCCCTTTTCAAAGAAGCTCTCCAGCGACGTTTGATTTTTACTCATTTTGGCTATGGGTTAGCTTGTGGGCTCACCAAAACTGTGACTGAGACAGGTTAAAGTTAATTTATTAGGTATAGCCCTGTGAGCCATTCGGCTCTTGAATCGGGTGCAACCGCAACAAACAAACAACAAAAACATGAACAAGAAAACATCTTAAAGTGACTATGTGCAAACAGAAAAATGCAGGAACAATCAAAACAGATCATACTTTGCAGCGATCATCCGGAGCGAAACATTGTATTTTAGGCCACTGAATTGCAGTGGCAGCTAAGGGTGTACAACTCCTCTAGAGCAGTTTTGAGTGAAGATCTCATAGGTAGTGATTCAAGTTGCAGTTTATTGGCAATAGCATTCCAGACCCTGGGGGCATCAATAGCAAAGGCCCTTCCTCCAGTATTTGTACGGCAATAGGCAATGTGAAGCTGGTAAATGAGCGAAGACCTTAGGTCAAATTTGTCCTTTGAAACAGAGAGGAGATCCAGCAGGTAATCTGCGGATTTTTTTGTAAGTTCATCATGAATAAATAAGATCTGATGCACAAGCCGTCGCAGTGCGGGAAAGAGGCTTGGAGGGAAGTGGTCAATAATAAAACAATGGGGCGGGCCACGTGCGGACTCACCGCTCACCTGCTGCTGTGTGGCCCGGTTCCAACAGGCCACGGACCGGTACCGGTCGGGGTTGGGGACCCTGCAGTAGAGGACCGTCGCCTCCCACTGGTGATGCAGGGGACTGCACATTGATAACCTCTGGGCTCGAGGTTTCGTGGAGGTTGTGATGTTGCCCGTAAATCGGCGGGGTAGGGGGGCAGTGTTTGATCACGTTATCCACGGTCTGGCTCTCACATTGCGGACTGCTCTTCATCTAAAAAAAAACTAAACAATTTTTATTTTATTTTACCAGGTAAGACTTACTGAGCTATATAGCTCTTTGTCTGAAGCGACCTGACTATAAATGATGGCTCAACGAAGTGGCTTATGTGAACATTTATAGTAGCCAAATACTTACATAATATACGTTTTTTTTGGGTTAGATCGCGTAAATATATTTACGAGGGCCGCCACATTTTAAATATATCTAACCCAAAAAACAATATTGGTCGTGAAAGCCTATGTGTTGAAACTAGCCCAATACTCCAAAAACACGCGACCATGGGTCGGGATCGAACCCACGTCCTCCTACATACCAGCCAAGGAATTTTACATCTCACCACTGTGGCGCCCTCCATTATTTTGCCATTGATGGAGGTGGTTGCATCTACCACGCCCTGTTAAAATAAACATGTAGAACATGTTTCGTGTAAATAGATGACTGCAGATACGTTCTCATTAAAATATAAAGCGATCTTTTAAATTGAGTAGGCCAAAAACTATATGGGTTCATTAGAATAGTTTTTTTTTTAATTAAAACGTTTACAGTACACTTTAAATGTGTTGCATTTAATCTATGATAGCATTTTAGCCAGAAGGTATAAACAGGAAAGATGAGACAACGAAACGGATTTCAGGCAGTAAACACATTCCTCCTGCGGAGGGAGCTGGTAGGAACGTTGGGTTGCTCGGTCAATGGCCAGGGTCAACGGCGGCGTGGTGTATTCCGCAAATATGCCCGACTGTGAGGGCGGGCACAAGCCGGCGTGAGAAGGTTAAACGTTGAGTTTTATAAGGGCACCACGGGGTGACCAGCCCCTCCCCACCCAGCCCCACCCCTCCCACCCCCACCCTCCCCATCAAGCCGGCGTGAGTAGGTTAAACGTTGAGTTTTATAAGGGCACCACGGGGTGACCAGCCCCTCCCCACCCAGCCCCTCCCCACCCTCATCACCCAGCCCCTCCCCACCCAGCCCTCCCCTCCCTGCACGACGGACACAATAATCCCCTGTGGGCTGGTGTAACCAGGAGGTTCCTACCAGTATTAACGAGGCAATAGCAAGCAAACGAAACTCCAAACGAGACAGCCGGCAGTGGCACAACATTACAAACGAGAGGGTAGAAATGAGACGGGAGAATACAGAGGGAACAAGGCAGTGTAGACACAAACCTGTCAATCCCTTATCAGTGCCCCTACCTCATCACAGACCAGTTCAGACCTTTTTGGTCACCACGTGGCCCTTATAAATCTCCTACAAAGTCCCATCATCACAAGGGAGAAACTCAAACACATAGACACATTTATTTTTGCCCGTATTGTGTCCTCTGTTGTTACAATGCCTGGAACACCCATGTGAACATATCAGCTTTGCTCACTGATCTCTTGCATACCTGTCAACCCCTTATCAGTGCCCTACCTTATTAAAGACCAATTCAAACCTTATTGGTCACCCTGTGTCCCTTATAAATCTCAACGTTCATCCTACAAAGTCCCATCGCAAGAGAGAAACTCAAACACATAGACACATTTGTTTTTGCCCGTATTGAAACGGCTGTACGGCCGTATGGACCTGAAAAACACAATTCCCCTGTACAAGGATAAGGGATTATAAACCTTATGGGGTTGACAGCGATGTAGAGGAGACACACAGTCCAACTGAGAAAGACGACCGGGCTAGGCTCACGCCATGGATGACACAAACCCAGTAAAAAAAGAATGGAGCTGTTGGATCAACGTTGAGCCGACGTTGGTTCAACGATTCCCACCACATGCCCAATGTTGGTTCAACGTTGGGCATGTTGTGTTTTTCTTTCCCTCTCTCCCCACAAAATATGTCATTAAATAGCGACACAGAATCGTTAAGAATTGACGGATCGTTGGGTGCGGTGGTGCTGAAGCAATATAAAACAAATCTCTCTCGCTCTCGAATCCTAAACGCGACGTGACGCAGCACAATAAAGGGGCAGATATTTTTGTTGGTTTGTTCTCAACAAAAAATCATAATAAGAGCTCAGACCACACGGGGGCAGTCGCCTCGCCCTTTTTGTACGACGCGATGCAGGAAGCAGTGACTGCAAATCCACCGCCACCATCAACAACACCGCCACCACCACCAACACCACCATCACCATCATCAACAACGCCACCAACAACAACGCCACCAACACCACCACCATCAACATCAACACCACCACATCAACGCCACCAACGCCACCAACATCAACAACAACACCACCACCACCGCTTACCCGCCCGTGGCCTCATCTCCACTGCACCTTGAAGGTCTCTCGCCCCCATCCTCCTCTTCCTCCTCCTGCTGCTGCTTTGCTCCACGGTCCCTCGCCCGTCCTCCTGTCGTAGTCTCCTTCTTCTGCATTTGCTCCTCGTCGTCTCCTTGGCCAGTGGTGGTGGTGGGGAGTCATCCGGCAGGCAGTCAAGGTGGTGGTGGTGGGGGGGGGAGCGGTCGAGTCCGGGCTGAGTCACGCCGCAACTCCATGAGTCATCGTCTCTCTCTCTCTCTCGTTCTCTCTTTGTTTACAATCAGTGGAAACAAGAAGATGCTCGGTGTAGTCGGCACTTTGCTTCGTTCATCAATTGCTTTGCTTTATGTAACCCCCCCCCCCCCCACAAAAAACATATGGAACGCTTCACGAATTTGCGTGTCATCATTGCGCAGTGAACATGCTAATCTTCTCTGTATCGTTCCAATTTTAGTATCTGTACTGCCGGAGCAAGTACCCACGTTCTCTCTCTCCTACGAAACCTGGGACCGGAGTTCAACTTGAGCCCACCACCTCCACCCCGGGCAACACGAGAACACGGCAGGGATCCCCTCCCCGGCACGACTTTGCTCGCTCGGTGTGACCCCCTTTCGGTGGGGAACGGCCGCACGCCCGTGAGTGAACTCGGTGCAAAGTGTCGCGAAGTTGGTGCCCCCGTGTGCATTCGTCGACAGCGGACACTTGCCACGCACGCCGCCGATATTCATGGCACACGCGATGCACGCACTGGCTGTGAAGAAGGGTCATTGGCCGAAACGTCGGTTTTTCCCCTCGCCCCCCCCCCCCCCCCCGTCGGCGTGCTGGCCATTTGACCATACTTCACCAATAAACCAATAACTTACAGGAGTGAACTTGTAATCATGCACTGAATATTGAATGCACTACAAACGATTGTGTACACACGTACATGGACTTCTCTACTTACGAACAATTGACTTACAGAGATACGAACAAACCTGTCCAGTTGCCCGTTCGGAACGAGAGTCGTAAGTTCAACCGCCGCGCAATAGAACATGAATAACCAGTGGCAACTACAGGATATTTTTCAACTTTTAAAACCATTCCCCGTGATTAGTGTACATGCAATACAACATGCTTGTAATCGACAGAAGTCAAGTTGGACTTACGAACAAATCGACTTGCGAACAGACTTCTAGAACATACCACGTTCGTAAGTAGATGAGTCCCTTGCAATGTGTAATTCGTTCCCTGTATTGGAGTTCCTCATTTCACCGTTTGCCCCCTTTGCAGGTGTCATTGTGGAGACTGCAGATTTGGCGACATGAAGGGGCAATCACTTGGTGTTATTGTCGGCTTGCTTTTGGGAGGAGTGTGGGCTGGAAGATGCGAAGGTACCACCCGTCTGTTTACACGTTGCATTTACGAATAGCAATAATTGAATACAGACAGTCCCCGAGTTACGACGATCCGACTTACGATATTTCGATCTTACGATGGCGATAGCGATACGACGAAATTGTAAAATATTTTACTTTTCACGCGGCAGGCAAACGCAGCAGCGTACGAGGTACGTTGGGAGACTGCTGGGATGTACGCATCTCCCGCCTTGTGTGATGCAGATAGGATTGTTTCCTGAAAAAACTTTATATTAAATTGCAGTTCATATAGGTAGGCTAAGAATTGACCTTGTCTTTTTTACTTTACATTTTACTGTGCAATACAGTATTGTAATTAATAAATACATACAGTATATAGTTTATACAGTACGGTACTGTAATTTGCTGTTTTGCTAAATTATCACCATTCTTTTAGACTCCTGGGTAGGCTAGGCCATCTTCGACTTACGATGGGGTCGTCGTAACGCATCTCCATCGTAAGTAGAGGACTACCTGTACAGGTTGATAAACGTGAACAAGGATTTCAATAAGCACACGTTCTTAAAAATATACCATGAAGTGAACAACAGATGTGTTACAACCCTCTTAACACTCGGCCACTGCCACTATCGTTTCTTCAAAACACACCATAAATAAACTCCTTTTAAAAAGTTTTTTTTAAACAACGCTTTTATTAACAACTTTGTTTTACTCACGGTCGAGAAGTACGTCAATGGCGCCTGAGACACGTGGCGCCTGCTTTTTGTGCGAACCGATTCCACAGTTTAGGGACCGTGGCATTTTTGACCTACACAAATATATATATAATCTATGAAAGTAAATTTTTGTCTGTCCATCTGTCCGTCTGTTTGTCCGTCTGTCTGTCTGCGCACGCGCGTTTTCGAGGGATTTGGCTCTCAAACCGTGGGGTTCACGGAAAAAAAATTAGCTGAGTACCCCACGCCGTAAGCCCCGTGCTTGGCATAGGTTATTCCGTTTTCCCATCCGTCAACTTTAAAGTAGTTAGGTTAACAATTTAGTGCGATTTTTCTTTATTTAATTATTTCCATACCCCGCTCCCCTCCCCACCCCAAATGTGTGCACTTACTACTATCGGGTCGGTAGATACTAATATTATAGCGCTTAGATAGTATGATTGTCATCTTGATTTGAAGCTTTCGTGACTGCAGGAATCCATACTCTTTGGTTCTTTCGGTAAAGTCACGTAGGTAGAAAATAAAAGAAATCACGACATTTTGGGAGCAACACAAGCGTCCGGCATTAGGTGGGAAAGCATGGTCTGCTGCTGAGGCAGACTGTTTTAAAAGGCTTGAAATGGGTGTAGCCCAAGGGTCATAAAGAAGTGGCCGGGGCTGATGATGTTAATGTGAGAAATTAGCATGTAACTGTATGATTATAGCTCGGGCGGGGGGATGGTGGGGGGGTAGCGGCCCAGCCCCCAGCCTGGCAATGTGTCACCTCCTCTGGCTGGGCAATCTAGGCGAGGCCGCGGGCTCTGCACAGGACTAGGCTTCACCACGGCAATGTAAAGTACAATTTTATTGAATCTTTCACTAAGAACTCAGGTTCATTGTTTACTATTATGAAACAAATAAGTTGCCAGATATTACACTAATAATGTTTGTGTGCAGAAAACTATTTTTTCATTATTAGGTTGCTAAATATTTCCTTTTTTAGGTGTGTTTTTATGACGCTGCTATGGTGTACTGCCAGTCTGCTGTGGCCTGCTAACTGCTCATTAATTAACGTCAGTGCACTGGCACTATTATCTACACTGCTAATTTTTCTTTTAGCCATTATGAGGGTATGCCAGTCTATAATCTGTTTCTTTACCTCACTCAGTGTACTGGCAGCCTTTCATGTCGACAGTATCCTGCTTTTTCAGCTGCTGACCGTATTGACAGCTTTTTATGTCGACTGTAGCAATGCCTATGTCATTGAGTCGGCGTACTGGCAGTCTATAATCTAGACTGTAGCCTGCTTAACTTACCTGTGCGTACTGCTGCTCTTTAATGTGCACTTCATTCAGTTTATTTCTTCAATGCATTTCTATTGTTTCGATTGCTCACGTCACGCCATTTACTGATACGTAGTACTGCGATGCTGATAGCTGTGCCATCATCGGGGATTGCTGTGCACGTCAATGTGTGTGTGAGTCGATGTGTGTGTGTTTGAGTCCATATGTGTAAGTCGATGTGTGTGTCTGTCTTTTTCGAACGGACAACGCCCGATGTGTGTGTACGTCGATGTGTTTGTGTGTGTATGTCAATGTTTTGTGTGTGTATGTCAGTCCAAGTGTGCGTGTCAGTCCATGTGTGTGTATCAGTCGCTGTGTGTGTTCGACACTTTACGTGGCCTTAAGGTGCACATAGCCTGGCACAAACATTGTGGTTATGTCAACGAATGGCGGTTGTTGTTGTGTGTGTACGTACATGTGTGTGTGTGTGTGTGTACGTACATGTGTGTGTGTGTACGTACGTGTGTGTGTAAGTCCATGTGTGTGTCAGTCCATGTTTGTGTGGCTCTATGTGCGTGTGTGAGTTGATGTGTGTCAGTCGATGTGTATAGCAGTGTGTGTGTGTGACAGACCATGTGTGTGTGTGCGTCGATATATGTGTGTGTACATCCATGAGTATGTGTGTGTAGGTCCATGTGTGTGTGTCTATTTATGTGTGTCGATGTGTGTAAGTAGATGTGTGTGCGTCGGTCCATGTGTGTGTGTCTTAGTCCATGTGTGTGTGTCTTAGTCGATATGTGTGCCTTTGTAAGTCCATATGTGTGTGTGTAGGACAATGTGTGTGTGAGTATATGTATGTGTGTGAGTCGATATGTGTGTGTAAGTCTGTGAGTCGATGTGTGTGTCTAACTCCATGTGTGTGTCTAAAGTCGATGTCTGTCTGTGAGTCCATATGTGTGTGTGCGTATAAGTCGATGTGTTTATATGTGTGGGTCGATGTCTGTGTGTAAGTCGATGTTTGTGTCTGTCTTTTTCGCCAAGGCAACGCCGGATACTTACCGCTTATAATCTATAATACCTTGACTTTAGGCATACTTTAATCTTGATGTGGATCCTGAAGTTCAGTCAAATAACTTTGGAGGAGATATTTCACACGGTGTATTTCCCCTGTGGGTGTGTGTGTGTCAATGAATCTGTCAGTTTCTATGCATGATTCACATACATGCAGCACGAGACCTAACTGCTGGCCATGTTGGTTGATTTGGCCGTTGCTGAGGAAAGGTGGATTCCATGGAGACAATTAATATATATTTTTTCTCACTCACTGTCGCCTCTTTCTGATACAATGGGGTGCACTGCATTGTGAGATTTTCGTACGGATTCTTTGTCTCGATTGAAAGACGAAACAAGTATTAAATCAAGACACGAAACTCTGAGCAATTACAAACAAGACAGGAAAAATTCTGGAAATATGTTTTCATGTTGAATTTCGGTACAAAGGTAATTTAAAACAACATTATAACAATGATGGAGAGATCCTGGAGGGTGGCATACATGGTATTTAAAGTGTTAACCTCCGTGTATGCGAGTTTGCATATGCATGCCTGTGTGCATGTATGAGACTATTACATCTCAGTCAACCCATGGTACCTGGGTCTGTCCCGTGACCTTCTGCCACAACCACTGGCCCACTCCAAGGATAAGGCCGGTGTCCTCTGGTCTCGGTGGATGCATCTCTGGTCTCAATGCTGACCTTGGATGTGTCTGTCCTCTTGGTGAAGTCCCCGGTGGTCTGGACAGAGGAATCTCTGAGTCCATTGTCGATCACAACCACGGGCCCACTCCAAGGAAATGGCCCGCATCCTCTGGTCTCGGTGGATGCATCTGTGGTCTCCATGCAGGCCCTTCTGATATAGGTCTCATGTCTGATCTTTCGGAATCTGGGTCGTCTTGTCATTTTAACTTTCTTGACAATTGCTACATATTTTGTTTTCATCACTGCTCTCTGTTGATGTTTTATCATCCACATGTGGCAGATGATGAGGATTACATGAATAGCAGGCATGAAGATGTATATTTTATGGACAATGGTCCACCATAAATGCGCAATTTTCATAATCCCGTTATATGGCATTGCATGCCCAACACCTTTCCATGTCTTTTTTATCAACTCAAACACTGCAGTTGCATCTATGATGGAGGCCTCGCTCACGGCAATTATCGCAAAACTGGCCACATGTCCAGAGGATTGCAGCCAATCCTCGTACTGACTGATAAAAAGTATGAGAAATATAAAAAAATACAAACCAAACATAGCCATTTTTTCAAATTCTTTACACAAGCTCCAATATTAAATCGGTCTGGTGCAAGATGCTTTGTCTGCTGAGACGAGTCGACACTGCTGACAGTTTGAGAGTGCTTCGGCTTATATAGCCTGAGGGTTGGCGTGACGTCATTGTGACGTCACGACGATGGCACAGTAACGTCTGTGACGTAACTATGATGTCATTGTCATGTCACGTGATGTGATGTCACATTGCTGGTGCGCTCTAACATTATTTCAATGCAATTACAATTGACTGCATACCATTAAAACTGATCATTTGATGTTATAATATAGTACAAAAACAGGTGTACATTTTATGTTCATTATCACATAAAATGTTGAGTAGTAATTGTGGGAATTTTGCCAAACTTGGCCGTAACTGGTTAAATTGACTGACTTGTTAAAACTGTCATGCTCCTTTTTATATCTCCAAAATTTTTACGGGTTGAAATTGGGAATTCGCTTATAAAAAATGTTTCTACATGGTCAGCATGCCACCATCAGAGACAAGCACGTTGTTTCAGTGAGGTTACAATAAAAAAAAGCCTTGGGAAATCGCTTGACAATTTATAATACGTTGACTTTAAGCATAATTTAATCTTGATGTGGATCCTGAAGTTCAGTCAAATAACTTTGCAGGAGATATTTCACGCGCTGTATTTCCCCTGTGGGTGTGTGTGTCAATAAATCTGTCAGTTTCTATGCATGATTCACATACATGCAGCACAAGACTTAACTGCTGGCCATGTTGTGTTGTTGATTTGGGCGTTGCGGAGGAAAGATGGATTCCATGGAGACGATTCATGTTTTTTTTCTCGCTCACTTTCGCCTCTTTCTGATACAATGGGGTGTAGTGTAAAGATGGAGACCCAGTCTTCTCTGGAGGCAACACGTTTATTTATAACTGTAACGGTAACACAAGGTTCCCGACACAAAGGGGTATCGGCCCCTTCCACCCGATACCCTGGGGAGGTATCGCCTCCGGGCTAGCGTGTCCTAAGCACTGGGATTACTTCCTCGATATCAGCCCTACGGCTAGCGGGACCTAAGGGAGGCTAGCTGACCCGACCCATCCAAGGTCCTCGGGGTCCCGGCCACTGGCCCACTCAGTCCCGGCCCTTAGAAGGACGTCGGGTCCGTGGGTTCCCAGGGTCCCAGTAAATAATAAGGCGACCACGACAAACAGAGGAATCAAGTGAAGTAAAACCGTTTAAAATTGGGCAAATATCTCATTGCAGGATCCCCCTTTGACAGTGTTTTAATACGGTATTTAACTAAGTTTTCATTGAAATGCTGTTGTAAAGTCCTCGCCACCTCGTGCCCTGAATGTGTCGTGCCATCAACCGCAGGGGGCACTGTGGCACAACCGTGCGCCGCACAGAGCTTTGGCCAGAGCTCCGTGGTTTGCCGCTGCGACTCGAGAAGCTGCGACTCGCCCGAGCCACTGGGGCCGCTGGGACGTGCACAGGTGGCTCTGTACCAGACTGACCGCAACGGAAAGCGGCTCGTGCGAAGCAACTTGGTCTTCCAAGCTCAGCAGACGCAACCTGGTCAGTCCTGATATGCAGTGACGTGCATCGCAATAGCAATCGGCGGCAGCTAATGTGGGGGGTCGATACCAGTCATCATAATCGCCATGAACATTGTTACGATCAAAACAAACACGATTGCTGGTTGAGGATAAATGTTGGTTCATAGAGCCAATTCAAAGTAAAAAAAATACAAAGTCAGAGCATGACTGTTGTTATTACAAGTACATTATTGACGAGTGTAAAATGGTGCAAGTACACTGACGCAAGTGAATGGCTAATAATGAACAGCGCCATGCATTAGCACAACATTAAAATTGCTGATTCCACATTTTGTTGTCAACCACAGACCTGACCGTGAAATTAGACCCGACCAGAAAGTACCAAAAGGTGAAAGGTTTTGGAGGTGCGCTGACTGACGCAGCAGCCATCAACATCTTGAGTCTTCCACCGCCTGCTCAAGAGATGCTTCTGCGTGCATACTTCAGTGAAGACGGTGAGCAGCGCTCATTTGACCCTCAATGTATTTCTTCTCTTGTGATGACAGCATGTGTAACGCCCCCGCTTGTTTTCCAGGAGCCGAATACAACATCGTTCGACTGCCGATGGCAGGATGTGACTTCTCCACTCGGCCCTACACTTATGCCGACACTCCCGATGATTTTGACCTCAAGAAATTCAGCCTCGCCAAAGAGGATATTAAGTACAAGGTTGGGGAAAGTTATTTTTATATTTAATTACATTTTCAGTGTTTCCCACCAATGAGCATTTTGCAGCTTTTCTTCCTTTTGCCTCGCTTAATTTGCAGATCCCACTGCTGAAGCAGGCACTTAGTATGTCTCAGCGCCCAGTGTCACTGTTTGCCAGTCCCTGGACATCGCCTGCTTGGATGAAAACCAACGGTGCCCTTACAGGCAAAGGAACCATCAAGGGACAGCCTGGAGGTGTTTACTACAAGGCATGGGCCAACTACTTTGTTAAGTGAGAACACCTTATATTTTCAAAGTATACCCACCCTCCAGAAAGTTGTTCACATGTGCTATGATTACTTATGGTATGTTGCTTTACCACTGGCAGTCGTTAAGGAGCATAAACCATCACGCAAACTCTAGTCATCCTCACCGTGGATTCTGGCTAACCATCGAACAATAATGGTCTCTGCATCGTGCGCTTTCAGATGCACTTCTGCGGCCGTCTGGAATGCTCTTCCGATATTAGGGAGCCACTGGAGATATGCACCTTTAAATCTAGATTTAAATCTAATTTCTTTAGAACTGCGTTTTCTGTTTAGTTTGTCCTATCCCCCGCACCTCCAATTAGCACTATGTTGGCTATGTACGGTGCAAAAGAAGTTCAACATACATACACAGTGTCATTGAACGGTTTGCATGTGATAAAAAAATACTTCTGCAACAATGACACTAAGCATGTGTCCGTACTTGAAGGTTCCTGGATGAGTATGCCAAGCACAACTTGACGTTTTGGGCATTGACGGCGCAGAATGAGCCCACCGACGGCGAGTTCACCAATTTCACCTTCCAGTGCCTCGGCTTCACGCCCGAACAACAACGGGACTTTATCGCCATGGATCTGGGGCCTGCACTGCACGGGAGCCGCCACCACAGCGTGCAGCTCATGATTCTGGATGATGAACGCATACAGCTTCCGCTTTGGGCACGAGTGGTGAGTCCAGCTTTGTTGATCCAAGGGGCATGACAAGTATTCTATTTCTGATGCAAAATGTTGAAAAATTTAAGATTTGAGCAAGTTGGCTGGGTGGATCAGATAGCTGACACTAACAAAACACCGAGTTGGCACTGCTGAGATTCTGGATTCGAATCAGGGCAATGACCTGTGGTTAAACCTGTTTCTCAAGTGTCATCAGTTAATGATTTCAGTGAGGGCAACAAAATATCCTGATTTTTACCTAAATGTGCAGTTCCAGCTCCGAGGACAACATTGATGGTTTGCCTTGCAACAATAGGGTATTGAGCCGCACAAACAAGTGCGGATAACATAATTACCTTTACAGCTGTTATATAACGATGCAGTGGTGCACTTGGGCTATCGGTTATCAGGAATTATATGATCCCGATAGCACTATTGGAATACAATTGGATTTTTTTTTATACAAAAAATGTAGGGTTTGAGAAACACGTAACCGCCACCATTTAACTTTTTGCATTTGAGAAAATTGGTAAAACAAAACTACAGAATTGCTCTACAAACTGTCCTTTACAATCTGCAAGGCTTTGTGCAGAAAATATCAAGGGCGTTTGTGTGATCTATGGTCATGTACGATAATCTTTGTATTAACTTCGAAAAATGGAAATGTTTGGATTGTGTACCACTACGTTTTCTGATACGTTATATTTTAATGGATGTATTAATCATAATCAAATTACTTCAGGTGCTGGGAGATTCAAAGGCTGCAAAGTACGTGAGTGGCATTGCAGTGCATTGGTACCTTGACCTCATCATACCAGCCGAACCCACTCTCAGCCTGACGCACAACCTATTCCCGGAGCACTTTCTCTTCGCAACTGAGGCATGCGCTGGCTCCAACCCCTGGGAAAAGGCAGTACTACTTGGCAGCTGGGAGAGAGGCGATGAATACAGTCACGACATCATACAGGTGCGAACCATTTTTACGAGAAAAAACATTCAAGTGTACGTTTATTATATGAAACCATGCTACAATTTAGAAATGTGTATCGATTATAAAAATAGCCAGGATAATTGCTTTCTTGTTTCGCAGGATCTAAACCACTGGGTGGTGGGATGGACAGACTGGAACCTAGCACTAGACCTCCAGGGAGGTCCTAACTGGGTGCAGAACTTTGTGGACAGTCCCATCATAGTGGACAGAAGCAAGGGTGTCTTCTACAAGCAGCCCCTATTCTACCACATGGCCCATTTCAGGTTTGCAAAACAATTACAGGCAACATTAATCCTTACTGTGCTAGGCGTTCGTCGATAAACTTGAAATACCGTAGAACAGGCCCATCCCTAATGTGTTATTCTGGGTGAACAAAGAATTTAATGCCCCTTGAAAGTAAACTTCTGGTAATAGCCATGGCATGTTTTCTTTTGTTACCTATTATTTGACATGTGTGCATGACCCATTATATGCCTGCTTTATAATGTAACGTTAAATTGGCTACAACTATAAAATATTAGGTATTTATACATTTTCGATTGCTCTTACAGCTTTGCACCCTGGGCAAGTTCTTTGATTGCTATCCCCTTAAGCCAAAACTGTGAATATGTTGGCAGTCTTAGCTTTATTTTGCATCGTGGTGCAGCGATCAATGATGGCATTAATTTTTTTACTATTTTCCAATTCACAGCAAGTTCATACCGGAGGGCTCTCAGAGAATTGCTCTGGAAACTAGTGGCAGCACAAAGCTGGAAATGGTTGCTTTTATTCGACCAGACGGCTTGGGGGTAATGGTCGTACTAAACAGGTGAGGAATTACTGTACAAATAAACCTGAGTGACATCAGGCAAAATATAGGCTAGATGGAGGGGACGCACTTCACACTATTTCAAAGACATGGAATAGTTTCCAGTGCAATATGGGCACACCTCAATTTACGTTTGGATTGCGTTCTTGAAAAATCTGAACGTAAAGTGAAAAATCATATATCGAAACATATTTTCCCATAAGGTCCTATTATTTCGCCTAAGATGCGTTCCCGAGAAATATTTTTCAGACCCAAATTCTACTAAAATAACTTTTCAACACAATATGATTTAATGCATACATATGGAGAATAATAGATAGGTAATTAAAAGCAAATACTGTACAATAACTTAATAACGAGAAACTGGTGCACATCGTGTGATGATGCTACAGTGAGGGGTTAGGGGGGGGGTTATTGGGAGGGTGGGAGAAGGGCAGGAGGAGCGTCTGCATCAAATATAATAATAGATGTAAACCGAAAGTCATGACGAACATAACAGATCACCGTTAATCGAATTAATGTATATCAGGGTACACCTGCATATTTTTGTTAATTTGGAGAAAACCCCATCATTATGCAAAACAAGTCAATGTTATCGTTGGTATTTTACATGAGTTCATTGGTCATCTTGTGGCGTAAATGCGTGGTGGCAAATCCAGATAAACTCATGTACGGGTTATTCATGTATTTATTATAAAAGTATTAATTTCTTGTTCTCGTTGTCCCTGTAGGACACCTGAAGCTGTCACCTTTACCTTGTCAGATCCAGACATTGGATTTGTACAATGCACGAGTTTCGAACACTCAATTCAGACCTACATCTGGGGCCGATGAGAGGGTGGTGTTGAACATCACGAGTTGCATCATCATCATCATGTGATCTCCTTGGTTCAGAAAACCTTATCACCTGTCGTAAAATATGCATAATTGTCACGAGTGCCTAACTTGATTTCACAATTTTTTGGTACAAAATGGCCAACTTGTGTTATGATCATGTTCATTTTTTTTTTTACAAAGTTCTGCTTTATTGGAAGCTTTCGTGACTGCAGGGATCATACTCTTTGGTTCTTTCGGTAAAGTCACGTAACTTTACCGAAAGAACCAAAGAGTATAAAGTTCTGCTTGCACAGTGGATGTGAAAAACTTGGGTTTGTTGCTGCCTGATAATTGTCAAAATAATAAATGAATTTTTTTTATAAACCCAAATGAAAATGTGAATTATTTTACTGCAATTGCAAACAATATTTTAAAACAGATTTGGAGCGGCTATACAACAATACTGTGTGCGTGTTCTAAGTAGTTTTTTCTTAGAAAACACTTAGAGAGTAAAAAAAACTGCCAACGGGCAAAGAGTTTACAAAACACAGGTCATTACATAAAACATTTACACTTCTAAATAAGTAATATTTAAAAAACTTTTTTTTAAACACGCTTTTATGAAATGTACGAGTAATGGCATAACTCCACGACTCCAGGAAGTGGCCCCGAAACTTGCCATTACGTAAGGGACCGTGGCCAATTACAGCCAACGTCAGTTGACCGTAGACAATTAGACCAAAACCGAAACATAACATATAAAAAATAATATTTAAAATTATTTTTTTATGATAGAATATAGTATTGTCATAATTATGACATAAGTATACCAAGTTTGCAGTCGACACCACATTGGGAAGTGGGTGAAAACCGAGTTACAAGATTTGAGGATACGACAACAACAGACAGAGCGAGTTAAAAAGAAAGCGTGTAAAAACAAGGACAGTTTGTCAACATTTCAATGTGAATTTTGTGTTTAATAACACTTGCAGAATAAGCACATAAGTTTATACATAGTTATATACAGAAACAAAATACGAGTTATGAGTCTCCTATAATACATTATTATTGAACCCTGAAGAGCCAACCAACATTAGTTACATTTTTTTAAGCTGAGTTATGCGATGTAGAAAAAAAAATGAAACATCCTTTCAAAGGTGTTTAACGGTTGAAAAAAGCACAAATGTTTCATTTAAACTAATCTTAACCAGCTATTGCAAATAAAGAACCAATTGCCATTTCCAATAAATCTATAGAATTAAAATAAAGGTAACGATGTATTTAAGTGAAAGCCGTACAAGTGTAAAGCACAATGATCAAACACTAGGCATACTTCAATTGGAGAAAGTGCATTTCTATCCAGTGCAACAGATTTCACATACTAGCAATGCATGTCTTCACCTTAATAAAGTTGGTCTCCAGTTAAAACATTCCATTATCAGACAATGATCTGGGTCGCCAACGCTTCGCTGATAAACCACTGCAATTTTTAAAACTCCGCATTTATATTTTTTATGTGGACGGTGAACCACATGTACCTTGTCCCTGTGTAGGCCATTAACCGAGACGTAGTACACAACGCAAACCTTTTGATAGCACGACCATCGACACTCCCTGATCACATTTACCAGCAGCGGACATCTTTCATC
Source organism: Entosphenus tridentatus (assembly GCA_014621495.2). Lineage (NCBI taxonomy): Eukaryota > Metazoa > Chordata > Hyperoartia > Petromyzontiformes > Petromyzontidae > Entosphenus > Entosphenus tridentatus. Next base: position 11,520,856 of record CM025621.2, on the reverse strand, counting down.
GCCTCTCCTCCGCCGTGTGCAATGCACACTGGCTCCTCTGCTGGGCCTTGGACAGCAGGCCTGAGAGAACGACGAGGCAACCGAGGGCCGCTAAGCTGACGGAAGCGGAAAAGGAGAGGATGCTCCGTTCTCCGTCGGCGTGGAGGCCGTCGTGCTCGGGTTTGACATCTCCCGCCGCGCCACTTTGGGGCTCGCCCGCAGGTTTCCGTCCATCTGAAAAATGAACGAGACTCGATGAATTTTGATAAAAAAAAAACAGATGTACTTGACTGCCGAATGTAACGTCACAAGTTAAACCAAACAAATGAAATTGAGAAATTGGAAAAATATTGTTTCTTAAACAATTAGGTGAAGTCATCATGAAGTTTGAGAACCACAATTATTTTGCATCAAAAAAAGTTCAGTCTGGACTTTAAATGTTTGCTTCAAAAGAGTTCACTCATCATTATACAGTGGTGAAGATATCATTGGATATATTTAACCTTTGCTGAAACATATGGCCAACACTGCACACATTGGATGCATTGCTCTATGGTGAATATTGAAGGCAATCACATTTGTAAGGTCATTCCTTAGACAAGGAAATATAAGGAAATCAAGGTGAGGAAATGTATATGAGCAAGGTAAAGATATAGGGAGCTGATGAGAAAGGTGGCAAGCATATGGAGTGGGGAAAATAATCATGCAGTCAGTAAAAAAACCACATGCAGCTATAGTATGAGGGTCGTGATTTTTAAAATTATAAATGGACCACACTACACAGCACTGCTAGCTCAAGTAACGCCACCTTTTCGATGAGGTTGGACTCCATGTTTACCAGCTGCGTCAGTTTGCGCAGTTTGGCATCCTGCTGATTGGGCCCTGCTGGGGACCCTGATAGGGGAAAGTTTACTTTCAAAAAGTCACAAAAGTGCAGGGAGAAAAGGAGAGTGTACTTTTTTGGGTGAAGTTTGGTTTAAAAATGGTAGGCTTTGTGGTTAATTAAAGGAAGACACAAACCCCCAAAAAGTTATTGTAGATCCATATCTTGGCGGTGTCCAAGTCTGACAAGAGTTTGACATTGTGTCAATGAGAACAGACGTTTTTTAGGAATAAAGCTGCAACGCTCGAGTAACTAACTCATGTCAAAGTGACACCACAGCAGCTGCATTCGCAAATTAATTACAATTGTTTCTAATAATTGAAGCTTCAAGCTCACGTCGAGCATTGTGATGCAAACAACTATATTTTATCTAGTTATGTCTCTAAATAGTGAGCACAGGAGACAGCATACTCAAGTATGTCTTGTAGAAAAATTATTTTCTTTATATTCGTAATCAACTTCTAACCTGTCTTACCACAAAGTCTGCCGGTACATTTCAGGTGTATGTCGTGCACTGTTGTGCGTGGCATCATCCAAGAATACAGTACCTGGGGCCTGTCCAGGGAAACACCTCAGTAGCACTCTCTCACAAAATGCACAGAGATTTTCAATGGCCTTGAGATGCAGTTGAAGTTTCTTGGTGAGAAGTGGGGCTTTCAGTAGTGGGGCAAGGTGACCAAATACGACCGCATCCAAGCTCGAGGGCCTGAAAAAACCAAAGGGTAGCAAACATGGTGAGAATTGCTGACACTTTTCATCGACCTCATTTATGTTAAACCATCATTCACTAAATGTTTAATTCATTGATGTGTCGATAATTTTCCTGCCAATGTTACTTGTATACAGAAACTAGAAAAGTTATAAACTCACATTTCTCCGAAGAAGAATGCTTTTTCACCCAGTTGGAAGGACAATAGATTCAAACACTCCTTGGCATCCCAGTATATCTGGATGGGCAATAAATTAAAGATAAAGTATTTAATTAAGCCATGTAAACACATCATGAGCTCTCATATGGTTAAGCTGATGGAAATGACTACAAGATGTATCTCATTTAACTCTTCCTAGTAGAATGAAAAAGGCGATTTGAACCACACGAAGAATAACATGGTGGCTGCCATTGTATGTGTGGAAAACGCTAACATGCAGCAGTTGGCTCACAAACCTGGGCCTCCATTTCGGCGAGGCTCATGTACGGCGGGCGGCCCACGCTGAGCTTGAGGCGTGTTAGCGCCTGCTGGCTGGATCGGTATGGCGCGAACATGTTGAATGGGAACGGCATTGTCGACGCATACCACGGCCTCGTGACCCCCGTGTAGTTCTGATCGTCCACCCAAAATGTGTGAAGCTGGTAATGAACAAGTTTTGATTATGCAAGTCAGTAAGCATGATCGTCTCATGTTTGGTAGATTAAGAATATACATCTGCGAGGTAAACACTGCACGGCTGATATTGATTTTTGCCACAAATATACTCACAAGAGCTGGTAAAAGCTTCTCTTCGATCAAAGCTACAAACGCCATGGTGTCGGCCCCTTGCTTAGGAGAAAGGTCATAGTCTGCATTGTATTGCTGAAAAGTAAAAAACATTTCCTGTAGTAATGCCTGCAAATGCTTTCTTCAATTATATACTTTATATTGATGTTAAATAAACAGTTCACAACACACGACAGTCATATTAGCAATATTTAACCCGCACATTACGCAAAATTGTGTTTTTTTACATCATTAAAATGTTGCCTTATTTGAAATTACTAAATCTATTTAACATTTTCTTGTGAACGACCGTTGAAAATGTTCACATTAAAACAAATTAAAGATAACTGTGCTAACAAGACTTCACACAAAGTTAATTGATGAATCCGTAGCTAGGTATATATTAATTACGTGTGCTTAAAATATCCAAAACATTTACAGCGTGCATAACAGTGTCCTACTGTGCCGAGTATTTTAAAACAAGGTCAATAAATTAATAAATATTCAGGGGTGATGGCTGATAATATTCACTTGCTCAGTCAGGCACAGACTCGTTAAATTCACTATGCATTCTTCGAATCCTTGCCATATCTTCAGGGTACAGGATAACCACTTCTTTGTTAAACTTAGCCACTTTTTAAGAGCTGCTAAAATGCAACAATTACCCTTATATGACTGAAGCAAATCTTCTGACAGCAATGCCAACGTACCATTACTCAAACACTGTCACAGCAGCTCTTTTTCTCACCTCTTTGCGAAAGCAGTTGAGAATATTTAGTGGTTTGGAAATAGTTTCATCTCCAGATTTAAGGATAGGCAAACATCCTGTGAACACAACATATGGAACACATACCACATTCAGTGCATATTAATGTTAAAAAGGCTTTTTTACAAAGACAGAAAAAGACCTGACCATGCTGTCACTGACCTGTCACAGATTCCCTTGGATTCCCAGTTTTCTTCAGTTTTACTGGTGCATTGGAAAAATGGGCATACGCCTGCAAAAGGATAATCAATGTCATTACACTATACAATACGGTATTCCCTCGTTATTCACGAGCTTGCTATCCGCGATTCGCATCTGGAACTCTACAAGACTGCATCGAGGGAGAGAAAAAAAGTGATGAAAGTGATGAGATAAAGTGATGATGGGCAGCATCATCATAATTTATGTTTATTAGAACAATTTGAAATTGGCTTATAATTGTCATGTATTTCATAGATTATTTACACATTTATTCAAGGTAATTCATTCAAAACATAGGTTTTCGTAGGCCAATATCATTGTTCACAAAATGTACTATTCACGAACATCTCTGAAACATATCCCTCGTGAATAACGAGGGAACTGTAATGCAATTATTAAAATATAGTACAGTATTTGTTCGGGGTTTTTATTGCAGCAAAGATAATTTACTGCCATAAGTACGTAGCTAAATATTCCAAATGGCTTTATATTATTTGTTTATGTGGTAGATGAACTTGCTACTCCAGGCCAAAATGCACTTAATCTGTTGAGTTTTATGATATTTTCTTTCCACGTTTTTCAAACTGCCCGGGTAAAAAAAATGCTGTTCAAGACCTTATACGTAATTACTTACACAAGGTTTTGCTTAAAAAACTGTCATTTAGAACGTGTGCTTTAAAGGGGGTTGATTTACAGGATCAGCTTTTTTCCCCAACCCAACCGTGCAATGAGATAACAAAATACACGAACAGTCCTTTGTCAATCCACTGCTGTTTGAGGACCTCACCTGACCACATTGCACCACGTCGGTCTGTATTTATGTACGTAACCAGCCGTGCTAATCGGAGGTGCGGGGCAGGATATATGCAAACGATTAACAGAGATTCATATAACTAATTATACAAATATATGCGGGTTGAAAGCGGGGAGCGTTAGCGTTGAACCATAGTACGGTAAGCACAAGTACTGTAGTCTGTAACAGGGCCCCCTATGGACCACACAGTAAAACACGACCGTAGTCTGCGCTCCTTCAAGGGAGGAATAGCAGAACTACACCAACTCTGAACTCCTGAAGCCCTCCTGTCGTGGCTACCAGACCTCGGCATTTAGCTTCTGAATATATTGCTATCATATCCAGTCCCGTCCGCCTATGGAGTACTGTACTGTGCAACCTTGAAACCGGAGCCGTCCAGCGTTGCGTTGAAATTAAATGCACCCCTAGTGCCCTGTTCGCACTGCAGTATATCGTAAGCACTGCAGACTTTGACCAAGACGGCGTGACTGTATTAACTAGACAGGCCACTGCTAAATGTATAATCTCACGCGGTGAAACCCTCCCCCGGGTTGAAGACGCAACCTCGAGAACGGGAGGCGCACGAACTGCGCACTTTCAATACAAACACGCTGCGTGCAAGGCTGCCAGCAGCTGCGCGAATGCGTTAGCGGTTAATGCGATTAGCAGCGGACAAAAACGCCGCTAAATTGTTTTTATCAGGAGGCTAGCTCTCATTAATGAACATAACTGAACGTACAATCCTACACCACATCACCCCACACCTGTCAGTGGCGACTACCGCTGCAGTTGAACGCGACCCACAACGCAGGCCCACACACACCACCCATCTCGCTCCAAGCGGCCGCGACAATGCCGGCGCATCGGCACTAAACGCCCTTAACAGCAGCAGAAGCGGCAGCAACATGACGTGGCCGTGCGACGAAGGCAGGCGCGCTGTGTGTGTAACAAGACGCCACTACCATGACGATGAGGCAGCCCGAGTCGACCGAGGGCAGCCCCCAGGCTCCCCGCCAGCACAGCAGCTCCATGTGCGCGGCGGCCATGGCGCGCCCGGCGGCGACCTTTGACCCCTCCTACCCCCCCCCACTCACCCCCAATCCTCACGACCACTCCTCCACCCACAACCCCCCCCCCACGATCCCTCCACTCCTCCCAC
>CM025621.2:11462827-11510600 GCA_014621495.2 Entosphenus tridentatus | reverse complement strand
GTGCAATATCAAAGTATTGAGAGCTCGGGGTAAGCATTTACACTATGTACCAGTTAAAAGGGTAAAAACCTACTATTATGAATGTAACATTGTTAAACATTAACTCCCTTGCACACACGCGGGGGTACGATACAAAGGGAGAGTTTGAGGCGTTGTTCGAGGCTTTAGGCCTAGCTGTAGGCTTTAGGCCGCTGCTAGTAAATTTTTAATTTAAAAGTTTTAATTAAAAGCTATCTGTGGGAATTATAAGGGAATGTTATACACTTGTTTCGACAGGAAAGCCGAAAGCGTCACTGAGTGTAAAGGTTTTTGTAGGGTCATGCCAAGTGTTTGCAGTAGGGGGCGATGTTGATACACGGACGGACGGACGGACGGACGATATAATCTATTGGTGGCTGGTCCACTTCGTTCCTACCAGTATAAACTTGAACTTGAACAATAGCACTCCAAACCAGCTCTCATACACCACTTCATTCCATAATGTGTCTGCCAGTCTGCCTTTAATAGCCACCGAGTAATGCATACTCTGTTTCGGCTTTCAGAGTTGTATCCCTCAGAAGGATTGCTTCATTTGTTTAACCAACTTGTAAATGTATATATTTTTTAAAGCCTATACGGCATATCACTCACTGTGTTTTATCAGCAGCGGTAATCCAGCACTGTTGAGACTAGGGTTGGTGGATCACACAATGTTGTGCAACTGGATTTCCCATGGGCGTCGAGGTGCCATAACCCTGGCTTGCCAGGAGAAGGCAGTCCAGTAAACATAGAACCATCTCCATTGTTTCATCTGCATGAGAAACAAGTGTTGTTCCCTTCGCACGCATAGGTTTTGTCAGGGTGCTTCGGTTTCCTCCCACATGCACGAACACTCATGAAATGGGCTGAAAACATCTTAATATTTAGAGGACCGCAGAGCTTGAACAGGTGTTGGTGTCGGTTGAACGCCCTGACTGCCTTCTTGATTGTCTGTGATTCCTCGTGCCCCTGAAGATTTCTCTCACTCTCGAGTGAGCAATTACCATGTTCGTTACAAGTTGAAACTATTTTCCTATTATATAACGATATGTCATGTTTTCTTTACAACTCATCTGCGGAGGCCATATTGCTAAAGTTCATTTTTTAAATAATCTTGGCCTCTCTAATCTGGCCAAACAGTACTCCTTTTCAGGTACAGACAACTATAACCCATTTTGCAGACTCGTCCATTTTTGCTAATTACCATGACAACAACAATGGTAATTTACACCCTGGATGCAGCAGTGAATTACAAATGGTCTCCATTACAAACTGAATTATTTCAGCAACCACAATGGTATTTAAGTGCTCCAGTGCTCATATATTTTATTAGAGCAGGAAACATTTATTACAGAATATTTTTTCCAAGCCCTTATACAATTAAGAGTAATTTTATACCACAACATACGCTCGGCTTCTATGAAAACAAAGTAGAAATAACTCAGCTCATTCGGATCCGCATGTATTTGTATAAGTTGAGTAATTTACCATTTCCAGAATGGTTTTGTTTGCATTTGAACAGCCACTACTGGCATAGTGGGCCATGATTTAAAAATTAATTTTACAGTCGCGTCCTGATTATAACTATAATTAGGGGGGATTGATCACAATTATCTTATTTAAACTCTTATTCCGTATGTTCTCAATGCATTTATTTGACACAATAAAAACTATTCTAGTTTGTGTATCCTACTGTCTGGTTCTTTCGGTTAAAATCAAGACTTTGTGTATCCTGTTTGTGAATAAGATATGTTTTTTAAAAGGAAATATACATTCTTCTTGGTTTTTTCGGTAAAGTCACGTAGAAGGGAAGTAATAAAATAATAAAAATAATAAAACATAATAAAATAATTCTCACAACGTTTCGGCCACAACGCAAGCAGCCGTCTTCAGGTGAAACCAGGTCTGTCGAGGTGACAGCGTCTGAATGAGGCAGCACACGTGCTTGGAGCATATATATAAGCTGGGTTGGGAGGGGGGGCGCCTTAACAAAAGAAATTGCATATCAAAAGGAATTTAGCATATTTATGGTAAATGCAGGTATGTAATTAGTGCTACTTGTGTCCGTGGATTATGCAGGATTAGCAGCATCCAAGGGAGAGGAAATGGGAAATGCAGGTATGTGAATAGTGTTACTTTGCCCGTGCATGATGCAGGATTAGCAGCATCACAGGAAGGATGGGGGTAGCATTAATAAAGGGATGAAGTGTTAATAGTATGTAGCTGCAGTAACTAAAACCACCACGTAAACAACTGAAGTATAAACTACATAGTATCATAATTATACTAAATATACTCTACAATAAGCTGAGTTACTAACAGTAGGTAATACATTACAATTCTACGTCGTAAAAAATATAATATGCTTCCATCTAAACTTTATTCTCTTACATCGCACGAGTCTACACCGTACTATATACTGCCATAGACAAACCCAAACATTAAATTATATACTGTATTGCTATAAACCACCCTATACCTTATCCCTTGTAATATTACACTATGTATTATACCCACCCTAATGTATATCACACTGCTGTATATTCACTATACAATTACGATACTATATATTACTTTGTACATTGTATTAAGCATATACATTTTAATACTATTTGTTATTATACAGTGTGAAATATACTAAGAGGAAGCAACAAAATATGGCAATGCAGCAGAGCAAAGAACCCATTCCCCTGGGAGAATATAATGCCAGTGAATGGAACGCGGTCTGAAAGAAATATACATTGTATTATCCTCGCAATTTTTAAAACTATTAAACAGTACGGTACCTATTTGAACACAATGTGATTTAGAAACCCAGTAATATTGTGTTTTTAAAAAATTATATTGTGATTGAAGATGTCCACGTGTATTTCATAATTTCTATTAGTACCTCTAATTCTGCATAGAATAACTTGGCAAACATTTTCAAAGGACCTACCAACTTATATTACCTAACAACATCTCGAGGGCTTACTGTATCTGCCATTTGTATAATACACGGCATTAAGGTCATCCCTTTTTTAGTAGGAAGGTTGATCACTGCCATCCATTATGAACCCAATTTCATCACCTCCATTCCAAGTGCAATAATAATGTTGAAAAAATGCTGAACTGCTAATAGCACTGTGTAACAATTTATTTATTATTTTGTTCCTCGGTAGAAAGTGTTATTTCCTTATTGCTTATGCCTCAAAAGCACAGAAAATAGATATTATTCCCCACAAACTTTGCTTTTGTGACCAGGACAGTGATATTTTGAAATTTACCTCTTTTCCAGAACATTCCAGATAGATTCAGTGCTAAGTAAACTTGGAGTAACTTCTAGAACATTATTGAACTTTCCAGTAATATAAATAGTAGTATAAATATAGGGGCCTTAGGCCCACCAGTTCAGTTTAGTTCCAGCTGCCTAAGTGGATACATAGATGCATTTTTCTGAGATGGCATCAAGAGTCTGCAAGCATCCGGCAGACGCATTCTGCTATGTCTGCAGCCAATTTATCAAGACACGAGCGAAAAAGTACTCAGTGACTGTGCTTGTCACTGTATGGTGCCGGGGCTTGCGAAGCCACGGCCGGTAATGTGTTGTCATTACGGGCAGCCCGGGTTACGGGATGTAGTACCTGCCCTAGCGGGGTTTGGGTGAACGCTGGTTAGCGCGGAGGCACCGCAAGCAGTGTGCAGTGCGGGCTCCCGGTGAGGGAGCGAAAGGGAGCGTCAGCCAGCCAGGGTTACTTTGGGATATTATATGCTGGTTGACCTACTGTTACGTGACCGGACGATATTGGAGGGGGGCCACCGGTGGACGGGAGCCGTGGGGCGGTCACGTGGTCCAAAGGAGCTCTCAGGAACCTTCGAGAAGGAGCTCGAGAGACCGGGGGCATATAACGAGGGCCCCGTGAGGAGCTCGGGGTTCTTCGTGTGCTGGTGTTACGAAGATCCACGTCGGGGAGAAGAAGCCTCTAGCCACGCGGTCCGGGACCCCGTTTGTGGTCCGGACCGGGATAGCGAACCGTGTCTAGTTCTGCCGTAGCGTGGTTAGATGGGCATTCTAGACCCGAGTGTACATCATGTTGTGTTGCGTGTTAATGCGGAATAAATATTGTTGCTCCCAAAATAACGTCTGCGACTCAGTTGGACTCACTACACATCTGCTAAGATGTGTGAGGCCTGTTGGAGATCAAAACAAACCCTAGGCACCTCATGTCACCTGCGAGCAATGCTAAAACACTCTGGAAGGTAAGATTACAATTGTTGCTCGGAATTTTACATAATAAAATTTGTTAAAATTGTAAAAGTTTTTCATTTTTTTATTGTTTTACAATTTTCATGGTTATTGAAAAAAATTCTCATATGTGAAAAATCTTGCGAGAATCTCTTACACATTAGTCATGGGTGAAATAAACATATTTTTGTAGGATGGTACAGAGGGGAAAAGAGAACCATGAAGTTCGCTATCCCAAGAATTTGGCGGGAACCCACTGACCACTCAAGCAACTGCTACTTCTGCATGGTGAACCCTTCCAAACGTCGGACTGGCAAGAATGCACCTGCTATCACGTATCCGGACCTTCCTTCATCCATTGCCCCGGTGCCACACTGCCATGAGCTCCCCATATCCACTCCTCCGGAGAGATAGCAGCCATCTTTAGAAGAAAGCAGCAAGTCAGAGAGCGAGGAAGATGTAGATTCAGATGACAATTTTTAGAGGTGGAGCTGAGGAAAGAAACCCATGCTACCCCAACCAAAAAGACCTCAACGACTTGATCAGAAATCTTGGTCTTACCAAATCCAATGCCGAGATTTTGACGTCTAGACTCAAGCAGTGGAACATGTTGGATAAAAGTGTGCAAGTTGTAGATCAGAGGAAGCGTCACCAACCTTTTTGCAGCTTCTTCACCCGTCTTTATCGGCTCTGCTTTAGCCACAATGTGACCAGTCTGTTCGAGGCAATCGGAATCGCCTGCAACCAGAATGAGTTGCGCCTCTTTGTTGACAGCTCATCCAGGGGCCTCAAAGCCGTGCTGCTCCATCATGGTAATAAGTACCCGTCTCTTTCTCTGGCTCACTCGGTGCACCTCAAAGAAGATTGCAACAGCATCAAGACTTTGTTGGATGCCTTGAAGTATGATGAGTATGGCTGGGAGATCATCGGAGACTTCAAAATGGTGGCATTCCTGATGGGTCTCCAAGGCGGTTTTACCAAGTTTCCCTGCTATATTTGCCTTTGGGACAGCAGGGACACTAAGGCGCACTACCACAGGCGGGACTGGCCACAGCGGACCGAGTTCTCTGTGGGGAGGAACAACGTCAAGTGGGAACCACTGGTGGACCCCCGGAAGGTGCTGATGCCACCACTGCACATCAAATTGGGCCTTATGAAACAGTTTGTCAGAGCAGTAGATAAGGAGTTGGCAGCCTTCAAGTACATTCAAGACTTCTTCCCTAAGCTGTCTGAGGCAAAGAACAAAGCCGGTGTCTTCGTCGGACCACAGATAAAAAAGATCCTGGAGTGCAATGAATTCCCCAAGAAGCTCACTAGTGTAATATGAGGATATATCCGGCTCACTGACGTATCACAACTTGTCATGGTGATTGGCTCTGCCGGTCCTGGTTTACAGCCAATGGGGGGAAGCCTGGGGGCATGGCCCTGACGTGATGGAAAGGTGACAGCTATAAGGATTGGGTCTGCTGGCTTTGGCCTCAGCCAATGGGAAATGAGTCAGGGGCGTGGTCTCGGGAGCTGGCGAGGGAGCCTGGAAGATTCGATGCAGGCTAACGAGGATTGGCGGAAACGTACCACGTGACCCGGGTATTAAATAGGGGTGGAAACGAACGACACGTGGTCAGAACTGGAACGAACAGAGGAAGGGGGCCAGGCGGGAGCAGGGCTCCGAGTTGCCACGTGGCAGTGCGTCTCTCTCTGTCTATCTGTCCCTCTCACGCTGCCTATCAGCAGCGTGAAGTAACTGTAACATAAGTTGAATAAAAGACGGATTCCAGAAGTCGTTTCAACGAGCTTTATTACACTAGTAAGGAGAAAGCGGCTTGGAACAGCTTTGTCGCAGTGGTTCGTGGCTTTCTGAGCAATCACAATGTCGAAAACTATCTGGAGCTGGTTGAGACTCTGGTGAAGAACTACGTCACAATGGGATGTAGGATGTCCCTCAAAGTCCATATCCTTGATGCTCATCTTGATAAATTCAAGGAGAACATGGGAGTGTACTTGGAGGAGCAAGGCGAGCGCTTCCACCAGGATATACAGTACTGGATTTTGAATGCCGCTCCCAAGGACAGTATAACGAGAAGATGATGGGAGACTACATTTGGGGGCTGATTCGTGAAAGTGATTTACAGTATAATCGTAAATCTCGAAAAATTACGCACTTTTAAATCTTTTGTCGTCATTTTGTATTACTTTAGTATAAATACATGTTAATTTTGATGCATATGTTGTGAACGAAAATAGACAGATTCGCCCATTTTCTCATTGAAAATAGGTAAATTTCAAAATATCACTGTCCTGGTCACGAAAGCAAAGTTTGTGAGGAATAATAGACATTTTCTACACTTTTTAAGCATAAGCAATTACGAAACAACACTTAGTAGTAAGTTTTCCAGGACCAAAAATTGTGCAACATAGTGTAGTCATTCTTTGAACTTACTGGTTTGTCCCCAATTATCAACTGTGGCCTATGGGATTGTATTTCCCAAGCATGACTGCATGTCACACTGAAATAAACCTCTTATCCCCTTACCCACTTTTATTATTATATGTGGAACTTTCTATTGTACTGTACATGTATTAGTTATTCCAATTACCCATGCTTTCCCGCAGGTAATAGGCAACACATTATCCTATTATCCAAACTTATCCCTTGACTTATAGGGGTAGTCGGAGGTTGTAAATTATACTTCTTCGCCGAAGAGACACGTGACAGTGATCTCCCAAAAAATAAATTCATCCTATTTTCTGTACAGAAGTACGTATAAGAGAGACAAATCCAAAAATGTGGACAAATTAATCCTATTGTCCGCATAAACATTGGATTAAAGGAGTAACTTATGTTTACACTCACGGATAATAGGGTTTGATCACCCCCTTCACATCGGGGTAAATAAAATGATGTACAATGCACTTGCACATCACAGTATTTCAGTGCTCGGATTGCAAAACATGGAACTGCTCAGTAAGCATGGAACGTTGGGCCAACGGTTCCAACCCACACGCCAATGTTGGCCCAACATAGCACGTTTCCTGGGTGGACACCCAGGGCGGCTGCAGCAACGAAGGCAGCTCATATTTGACAAGATCATACTCCAGTAGAAGTGCTCAACGACTATGAAATGAAAACAGGCGGTTTATTTCACTGAAACATAAACAGTGGTGAGTTAAGTCAGCAGATGGCAGCAACGGTCCCGTTCGGGGAAATTTTCAGGGCAAACCGGGCAAGGACACATGCGGCAAATTACGCTGTGGATAGCGGCCGACTTATTGTTATTGTTAAGCAAGTGGGAACACGCACACACACAGCACCACCAGGTGTCATGTGGCCTGCCCTACTTTCGTGACAGAGCTTGGACGCCACTGGAATAATATGGCGAGCAACTTCCCATGAGGACCCCTACTTGAATGGACCACTGACAGGCCCCCTTGCTTGTTGTCAGACCCTGTGCGTCATAATAAGACCATAATTAATCTAGAACTTAAAACCAGATGGTATTTTACTTAATGCTTAATTTGAATTCCATTTTTTTACTTGCTTGAAACATTTGATAATCCATTCTGGCTTTACACTGCTAATTTATGGAACCAGCCCTCTGCTGGGCCATCCACCTCCCCTGACCTTGTACATTTAAAAAATTGGTCATTCTAATGTCAATATAAGGAGCGTGTCACACATAGACCACTGTGTGTAGCTCACTGGCAATGCCCTGTAAAGGAATAGTGGATGCGTGTGCTTACCGTGAAAGCATTTCCTTACTTTTCGTGTGTTTTGAGTTGGCATGCCAGACGCACAGCATCACGCTTATCCTTCATCATGACCATGGCTCACAAGAATGTTTCTAAGACGCAAACCCAAATATTTTACTTTCAGTCGCTCAGTTTGCTTTTACAGCTGTGGCTGCATACTGTGAAACCTTACTGAGAAAAAAACACGTTTTAAAGGGCTATTATATGATTACAAAAAATTAACTTGTAAAATGGAAATAACTTTCAAGTGTAGAATATAAATGATGTTCCTAGCCTTTGCCACTGATCTCTTTATCCCTGATTTAAAGCCATATATATAAAAAAAATCAAATCTCTCGAAGCCCCTGTTTGTTGATAAAAGACCACTATAATTCAGTCTCTCAGGGCCATAGGGGTAAGTGCTTCTGTGGTGCTCTTGCTTCATGGGTGAGCTCCTGGGTGGGTGGCCTTCCTCTCCCCAGATACCCTCATCGCCAAAACCTCCTTTCCCAACTCCCCTGCGGTGCCTTCAGCTCCAGGTACTCTTTTCTGGCGATGTCAAGCCGAGCGCGCGATCTGAAATAAACTCCCACCGGGTACTCTTTTCAGTTCTAAATTTGAAGTTTTCGTGACTGCAAGGATCCATACTCTTTGGTTCTTTCGGTAAAGTCACGTAGATGAAGAAAATATAAATAAATAATAAAATGCAAATAGATTAATTAAATCACGACGTTTCGGAGACAACACAAGCTTCCGTCATCAGGTGGAACAGCCACAACAAAATTACTGTAGTGAATAGAGAGAGCTATTTGTGTTAGGTTTAACGTGAAGATGGTCCTCCCTGGGCATTTGCTTACTTAGTTGGTAGAGGATGGAATTGAATTTGAACCTGGGATTTTGCTGAAAGAGAACAAAAGTCACTGTGCTTATACTCTATGGAGCCAAACTAAATAGTATGTATGTATAATAATATAAATAGTGACCTTTGTTAATCAAGGAAAGCCACTGTTTATCAAGGAAAGACTCACTGAGTCTTCAGAGCCTGTTGAGGAGGGTCCTGCATGAGTGTGTTGTGGTAGTTGTATGAATGAGTGCTTCGCTTGTGGGAGGAACCCTCAGTTACAGGATACATCTCACATGGCAGTCACCTTGCTACCTTGCAGACCCACAACCATGCACATGAATGGATACCGCTGAAAATGATCCACAAATGGATTCAATCAACTTTCTAGAACGCTGACTTCTGGACTTTGTATCCTCGCAGGTTCGGCAGTTTTACAATGTATGTATGTATGTTGAGCTGTTTTCGTACCGTACGTAGCCAACCGTGATAATTGGAGGTGCGGGAGAAGGATAATAAACTAAACACAAACGCAGTTCAGTTTTTTTGTCCTTTCTCTACTCGGGGCAGGATACCACTCATGTATACACAAACACATGTGTACATGAAGAGATTCGTGTGTAAAGACAAAGATCCCCTGTGGACACTTTAAAGGGCTGTTTGGGGCAAGTGCTGTTATCGAGCACCTATGAAGGCCGGCACGGGGTGGGTGGCCAGCACCACGCCTGTTACACATGCGTGTGATCTACCAACCCTTACCTCCTAATTGCTGGATTACAGGTGTCTCCACCACAACCTCACCCATCTATATTTTATGTGATAGTTGATGGTTCTCCACTGTTAGTTAACCTTGATTGGATGTACAATGTACCTAATGTAATCACATTCAACAGAGCTCTCCGATACCTTAGCCTACAGATGATAATGACACGACAGTATGTGCGACAATAACATTCGCACGTATCTATTTCAATCAAGGTAAAACATATGAATCAGTGAAAGCATCATCGTGCAGCAGATCGTGCAACTAAGCCACTGTCTAAATGCACGATTCTGCTGGTAATTTAAAACAAAAAGCGTGAATATGTAACAGCTAAAAACGTGAATCTAACCAAGTATTTAATTCCTCGAGGGGAGGTGGCGAGGGGATCGCTGTTGACCTGAAATTCTGGATTTACGCTCGAAGCCGCACAGCGCTGGTGAGGTCCACCTCATTCATCAACGTCGGTTGCCCGTGGGCGTACGGAGCCGGGCTCCCTGCGTGTGTGATCGTACGCCGCCTGTGCCTTTGCCGACATCCTGCCCTGCCCGAGGAGGCGCTGGTAATTAGTCAACAGGCAAGGGCCGCCTAAGTGCACTTGTTAAGAGAGGCACGGCGGGTGGGGCATGCACATAACCCTTATGAGGTCCTCAGCTACCACGCAGGTCCTACCTGACCAACGTGCACGGTGCACACCCAAATCTCCCTTGGGCTCACTGCTCACAAATCCCACCAGCCCCCCCATGGCTCTTTCGAATCGTGTTTTTTTATTGTTGATGCCTCTTCCAGAATGTTATTCAACTGTGCTATGAGCATCATGTTACAAGGTGAAGAAATGTCCACTTGGAACTCTTGCAGAGCACTTCATCGTGACCCTTGAAAGGTAATATCATATAACTATTTCGGAGATCCTTTCAAGTGACCACTTATACGCACTTAGGGATGCGGCACTTCCCTGTATTCCCTACTGTAGGGATGTCCGTCACATGGCTGTCTGAAATTTGTCATTTCTAAGCGCTGCAATCTTTGCCAAATTAAGTAAAAATCAAAATGTCATATGATGAGAGCAGTGCTCTGACCCCTGACCCACCGGCCACCTCTGACTCCCCTAACTCGAATAGTTTCAATGTTTCACCCTCTGCATAAACCATTCAGCTTGACATTGGTAAGTTTGCACAAAGCCCATTATTTAGTGACGAGCTCCTATTCACAAGCTGCCATTAGTTAATTAGTAACACAAACACCCATGTTTTAAAATTATATATACACGATTCCCTTTATTAACTGTTATATAAACTCCATTAGAGAGTACTTTAGTGATGGAGCATTTAATCATTAATTGCTTTGAAAATAAATCTAGGCCAGACCTGACATCTGTGACCTCAAATTAGCAACAATTAACCATAGCGAAGGAGGCATGGTGTACACATTTAATGCCATCCATTACGCCGCATTATGTCGACAGAAATCAATACATGGCTGGCTGTCCCCATAATAATCTCAGAAAATGCTTTTTATTTTTTTCTCCGCTTCACTTTAAATAATAAAACGTGAGAGCATCCCAAATGGGCTGATGAGCTAGGGGCACGGGGCCCAGGGGAGAGGGTGAGCAGAGAGAGGGGTGGGGACGTGGTGAACGGGCGAACCCAACGACTGGCTATATTTTTCAAATCTGGATGATGGAAGATTGCTTTCATCTATCTCTTTGCCACATCGCCGACGCGTTTAACACGAATCCAATTACAGACGGCACGAGGCGCACGGTGATTGAATGGAAATGTACAGTAATAAAACCACCAACACCTGCTTTGTGGCACGGGTGGCATTTATTGCGGGCAAGCAGCGGCAGGCCTCACTCACGCTCTCCTCCGCCGCTATTGCAGATTTCATTGCTCCTCCGACGAGCAATATAAAAAAAATGGGGGGCGCAATGTACGCAGAAATAAAATGTCCATTGTTAGATTTGTGTTATAGGAATAGTTATAATTTGTGTCACTGACAATTTGACTCTTCGGATCTCAAATGTGTCCCTCTTTGCAATACGGTTTGTTTGCACGTGAACACTGGACACACACACACACGCATTCAACATTAATTCTGTATTCCATCACTGTGTTTTGGTTGACGTTGCATGTAAAATAAAATAGTTCGTGTCACACGTTAAAGGCAGGACAAAAATCAAAACAATCACTTGGAAGACCGCGGGGCAAAACGTGTTAGCGCGGATGGAACTGGTCAGCGCAGCACTTAACGCGTAACAAGCTGGCCGCGCGCAACCATTGTTATGCGGTAATTTAAATTCATTAAAGGAAATATTTCCCCGCATTCATTATTAGCACGAATGCCTCATTAGGTTCTCTCTCAGTCTCCCACTGAGCCACTTCGCAGTCCAACAAACGAAACAAACAGCCATTAGCCAACCTTAGCTTGTGTGTGTTTCTGTGATTCCGTCATTAATAAGGCATAGAGAGAGCTGTCCCTGCTCATGCACAAATTATCTCAACGGGGTGTACATCTGCTGTACCGAGTCTTCGTTTGCCGGATTGATTTGTTTGGACTACCCTCCTTTATGCTGTATGATAAATGTCAGAGGCATAACATGAACTCTCGGAGCCTCCGCTTTCCCTCCATTCCTCTTTTCTCTCTTGCCTTGTGTCCAATAGCTGAGCAGAGGTAATTACGGATCAAATGACTTGGCCGTCCAAACCTATTTGTAACGCAGCAAGAGCCCCCGCGTGCGCACGGCAGCTTACAACCCCCAGCGTTCTTTACGGCCCACTAAATATTTCATGAGTTTTTCCGTCATGAATATTGCATCCGATGGAGCGATGCGAGTTGCATTTCAGAAGCCATTTCGCTGCGGTTTGTGCTTTGGGGCAGTCACAGGGTGCAGGGCACACAACATCGCGCGCACACGACGGAGATGTCCATAATTATCGCCCGGGTATCTTGTGCACACAAAAACCCCGAGCTAGTCACGCTGCAAACAAAATAAACCTGGCAATAATATATATACACACGGACAGACAAAAATAATCATTTTTGAAATTCGTGGCCTATATTCTTTCATTAATTTTTTTGGTGTCTTGTTACTTGCGTGGCGTCGTGTCGATGGTCTCTGGCAACGTTACATTTCGGTACATAAGAAATCCAATTAAAGCCGTATAATTTTGTCGAGTGAAATCAGACACCATATGGGTTAAGGCAGACTGCCCCAGACATAAATTACGACGCTATGTAGTTTACTGTAATGCACTTGTCCCCAGCTGATCTCAGGTGGCACTAACAATGAGGGCCTGGGCAGGCAAGTCAAGGTCATTACAATGACAGCGGTTGCTCTGGCTCCAAAGCAACTTTCAATTGCATTGAATTTGCATCACATTACAAATGTACACATGTATATGTAAATACCCTGCCCTGTCAATTGGTGATTTCACAAGCTTTCATGTAATTATTATTTCACTGAAATATTAGCTATGCTATTCGCATTTTGGAATAATCGTAATAAAAAAAGAGATTGTTTAAAAAAAATGTGTACACAGCCAATGGGCAGAGCAGTGGCACTGGGATGACCTCACTGCGGTATGAACCCGGTGACCTAAGTTTGCTCCCGAACCACTGGCAAACATCAGTGGCGAGTGATATCCGAAGCGGTCCCTGCCGTTCACTACGCTGCACTGACTAGGGTGGTGAAGTATGGTTGAACAACCTCTAAGATTGATATGGCATGGGGAGACCTTCATCCAGAAATTGACAGCGGACTGTCAATTATTCGACATGGCTGATGCAGTAAAAGCATCTGGTGCTAGATCAAAGGTGATTAATATTGTTACACAGTATTAATTAAATACATATAATTCACATAAATTGTCTGCCAAACTGCATTTTTTTTGAGTGGTGGTACAATGGGACCCATTGTGAACCCCCGAGACTCCTGGCAGTGCATGCAAATGAGGGATATTGCGCGGGCAGGATGGGAAGCGGGGACCTATTTGGGTGCTGTCGAGTTTTCGGGTTATGGCACATGAATAGCAGCGATGGAGGCAGGGTGTGCGGCTCCGCCGTTCTTATCCAAAGCAAAGCCCGGCAATTCACTGGCAAAGCCACTGCATGGCCATGAGAGTGATCAATGGGTGGCTTTGTTTGGGCTGAGGATCTGTGCTGGCGCATGGGCGGGTGGGTGGGTGGATAGCACGCTTGGCGAGAGGGGGTGTGGGGGGCACGAGGGGGTGGGGGGGCACGAGGGGGTGGGGGGGCACGAGGGGACGGGGACACGTGTTGTCCGCTCCTCGTACAGTGCATCTGCCTGCCAATGCAAGCAGCTATGGGGCGAATGTTGAATGTTGTCTTTACAAAATGGGTGCGATCCACTCCCCACCAGTGCTACGGGATTTTTTTTTAGTGTGCGCTAAATTTAGACGTACTGCGTTTCATAATACGTCGTAGATCATTCGCCGAGTCACAACGGTCGGCTCGGCTTGGCATTTTTTGTTGTAAATTCTGAAACAACATTTGTATATCCTATGTTAACGTGATATAAACGCCGAACACCTACGCATTGCACTATGCTTCCCTCCGAAATAATTGTGCAAATAGAGGCACCGATGATATTTGAACAAAAATTGAATCTCCCGAAATGCTTTTGGGAAATAAAACACACGGGGCAACGATCACGTCCAAAGTCGGTACTGGAGGTCTATGTCCTCACAAAGCAGGACCGTCAATTATATAACATGGCATGGTGAGGTAAATAGCTTTCCCCAAATGAAATCGGACTTGGGGATGAATCTGATTATCGGAGAGAGAAACATCGCTGGGTTTACTTGTGTGAGCTAAGCATTCCCTTGGGCAAAATTATCCGGGGAGAAGGCTCGTGAATTATTGCTCGCTGCGATCCGCTTTGCCTGTGCAGGAGGCAGAAGCCGTCTGCTAATACAACAATCTATTTCCGTGACTCTAATGCATTCCAATTGCCTCGCACGCGTGACCTTTACTGAACCTTCGCTATCACTCGACCGGCACTGTCGGTGATAAAGAGAAGACGCCGGAGCTGGGCTTGCGTGCTTAGGACCCACGGCCCACAACCACCTTCTGCCGCATCAGTCGCAGCAGCAGTAGCAGCAACTGGCTTGGCCGTGGGCCCTGTGTCGTTAAGGGCAGGCGGCTCTCAAGAAGGTGCAGGCAATGTTTGTTACAAAGCAACCCCGGCGCAAGTGCAAAGGCGGTCCAGGATGTTGCATAGGTTTGTCAACCTTTTTATGAAATGACGGGATAATTTGAGTAATTGTGTGGGGCGCATTGGTGAAGTGCGCTATGAACTCCGTCACCCGCGTTAAATTCCCAGTCATTGATATCCAGAGCCCCACCTTCACAAACCCACACTAACCAGTGTGGTGAAGTATGGTCAAACAACCCACGTGACTATGGTCAAACAACCCACGTGACACTGTGTGGGGAAGCCTTCACCAACATTGCATGAAACGTTGGCCTGTAAGCCATGACATTAATGAATTATTTACATTTATTTGTCAATCTGCTGCTAGATAAAGTCCTCCTCCATGCCTTTCAGTCGTGGGGCTTGTTTTACCATACTTTAGCATGATGGTTGGTGAGGGCTGGTAAAAGGTTGGGGGAAGCAAGGGATTGATTCAGGTATCACTCACCACTGATTTTAGCCATGGTTGAGAATCATGGTGCAGTGCGCTAACCACTTGCCCGTGATTATTTTACAAGGCCAAAAATTACACCTGTTAATAATATTGAGTAACGTCTGCGAATTCGCCAATTTTCTTTCAAAATGTGATCTGCCGTGATTATTTACACGTCCGTATTATGAGCGGCTTTGTCTTGTTTCCAAGGAGGTGGCTTTTTTAGACGTAAGAAACACGATATGTTGAAGTCCGTGCCAAGGAGTACATTAAGTCAATTACGCTGACTCTGGGTTAGAGCAAAAGGGGAAAAAAGTGAAGTCATTGGAAAACAAGACCATTCTGTGTCTAAAATGAATCTGGGCTGACCATCAGTGAGAGCCGATCCGAGATGGAGTTTTATTGTTGAAGAGGAAGAAGAAAAAACAGCAGGGCGGAAATGAGTTCGTGTCTCAGCTCATGGGAAAGCTGTGCCATAAGCTACGTCGAAGAATATTAAAGTGCAAAAGGGGGAAAAAATACGAACTCATAAAAAAACCGTAGAGAGTTGCTTAATGCTGTCAATCCCGTTTCGTATGGATCCGTACACAGAAGTGACACCAGTAATGAGATACGTAATGTGTGGGAGGCATCCCACGGGAGACAAATTCATCCTGGTATGGCGTCGGAGCTGTATGAGAGATAAATTAAAGTGAGCCTATTTTTCTCCTTTCTCAATGTTTCTTCTCCTGTCCAGTCATCAGGGATACATGCATACGAAGAGCACAACATCCATTTCACCATTGAAAACATTGTGTTTCAGCCCTTTGAAAAACTGCCTTTTAAGCAGTTTTTCCATTCACAAATTGACTTCATTGTATTTTCCGAAGCCGGAAAGACCGCCCCACATTTTGCCGTACTTATTTTTCTGCACTAACCATCACCCTAAATATCACTGGTGTCGTCACATCTTGGAAGTATAAGGGGTTGCTGCCACGTGGTGGCCAAGAGATGGCAATGTCGAGTATGCCTTTTGGCGTCCTCTGGTCTGACACCGTTTGAGACGAGGCTCAAAAGAAAGCTGTCTCTGGTGTGGACCAATCATTTTCAAATACAATGCATATATTATCAGAATATGTTTTTTGCTTGCATTCTGACCACAAGCATTGTAGTTAATACAAACATGGTTCCTTGTAAAAGGTTTCAGTTTGGTGTTTTAACAACTTAACACCTGATAATTGGTTCTTTACCCTTCTATCTGGCAACAAAACTGACACCTTTTTACAAGGAGTCATGTTTGCATAGACCGCAATACCTGCAGTCATAATACAAACAAAAGACATAACTCTGATAATGTGCACTGTCCTTGAAGTTGATTGGTCCACACCCAAGACAGCTTTCCTTAGAGCCTAGTTTCACATGGGTTGGACCAGATGACGCCAAAAGTCGCACAACTCAAAGACAATGCACCATCAGAGTATGAGAGCTCGGGGCAAGCATCTACACTATGGGAACCTCATTTGCCAGTAAAAATATGAACCAATTATCATATTTTTACTGGCAAATGAGGTTCCCATAGTGTAGAAACTTAACACCTGTTTTGTTGCCAGAAAAAAGAGGAAAAACCTATTCTCATCTCCATTGGCGGAGCCAGGATTTTCAAGTCGGGGGGGCAACCACTCCAGCAATGAAAAATGATAGAGGAGTTGTTAGTAAGTAAGGATTTGACCCTTGCATTTTATTCGACGCGAGTGTGGCGATGGTACAGCCATCGATCGAGGGTCGAATTCGAACCGCGTTGTGTGATCGGTATCGCGCTCGCTGAAGGTGTTTGCCTTCAGGGAAGTCGTGGACTATATACGCAACTGCGCACAATTATGTGAGTCACTTATAACTGCTTTGCCGTTACTTATTGCCAATTATGGACTATTGTCATATCATATCATAGAGTCCCTGTCACATCATAATAATCTTCTACACAGTGGCAGTGGGGGTCGCAAAATGCCGATTTATTACTAATAAACCATTAGGGATTTCGATCGGATCATTAGGGATTTCGATTGGATCATTGGGGGGAGAGGGGGGGGCACGTGCCACCCCACCCCCCACTGGCACATTTATAGTTACGCGATTTAACCCAAAACATCCCTAATATGCACATGTATGTATGTTGAACCGTGATTAATCGCAGGTGCACGCGACGCCTGCAGACACTCATTGGAGATATTGTTCAAGCATTCTAATGCAGCAACCTCCTAAAATGAGTCTTCAGACTCATCACATCTCTCTGAGCTAAATAAAACAAGTGCCATTTAAACAAAAATATATATACACCACATGTTATGTGGAATCAACTGGTACTCGGCTTAAATGGGCCAAGATCATCCTAGCGAGACCATCTGTTGAATCCGGTGATAATGTTTGCTAATAAATTAGATAAAGGGAAACAAATATTGGTAACGAGTGAGCGACAAGATTTGCCCAAACTCGTTGTTTACATTCGTTAAAATCACTGCTGCTCAACTGGGACTGCCGCACAGTTCAAATATCTGTCTGTCGTGAACTTGATGCGGGTCCCTGGATGAAGGCTTGATTAGGAGGACGAGGCTTGGACTGCCATCGCAAAGCACAGCAATCCCTCCGGGAACTCGACTGCATCAGAGGCAGTGGCAATTAAAGTGTGCTGGGCTGATTTATACGTCTGGCCCACCCTACATCTTGATCTTTCCATAGCGATGTGGAAACCACAAATCCCAGAGCCTCATGGCTCCGATTAAAAAAAAGAGCCCCAGCCCCGAGTACTGCTTTGGCCATAAATCAGATTCAAAAATGCCATATTTCCGTCTGCTTTTGCACACACACACACTCGCTGGCTGGAATGTGCAGGCAACGGCTCTGCTATGATCTATCAAAAGTGGCAGAACAGCTTAAATAAAGTGAGGTTCCCCACAGACCCCCGTGGTGCAGAACATATGGCCAGCATATACAGCACGTCCAGTTATTTATCCTCCAGAACAATGAACATGTTTACGCACGTACGTAATGCACTTTTGCGAGCCCATATAAGGCAGTGTGTGGGGGGTGGAGGGGGGCCGCAACCGGGGGGAGGGGGGTGGAGAGCAGTCGTGGGGGGGGGGGTGTTTTTGTTTTATTTTACTGCTCGAAGTTCGTCTGGGTTTTTAAAATTGAAAAAAAAATTGTCATAGCAACAAAACAATGTGTTTTGGTTTATAAAATAATGCTGTATGCTTTGAATGTTCATGTGCTTTTATTTATTTATATAATGCCAATACTACAGATGTAATGTCATAGAGCAACGAGTATTCATTTGATCACCTTTAAAAATACATTGCAGAAAAGTAAAATGGTTACTTAAAAAATTTGCCCTGAGACCCATTGAATTATTGTGGGTATTTGTTTTACGTGATTATACTCATGACTAGCGTGGGTCAGGAGGCACAATGTCATCTAAAGGGCCTCTCTAGAGCTGCCTTTCACAGATGCCCTTCAACCAGAAGCGGGATGAATAAGCAATTTCAGGGCTGCACCTTTCTATTTTTTTAGTGTCCATTACAATACGTTTGGACAAAACAAGCTTATTTTTGTTTTTATTAATTATACGTTTCTATTACAGTTAGGGAACAGTAGTCTTCATCAGTCCTCATCAGACTGAAATTATTAAAATATCATTTTGTGCACCCCCAACTTGCTCTCATCCGTGTTTAAAATTCCTCGCGGCCCCAACTCGCGTTTAAATTAAAATGACTTTGACACAACGGCCACAATGTCGTTCCGCTAAGAGGACACCGCAAGCGCCGCTACACGTGTGGGCAAAGCCCCCTAGAGATGGCAGCCCTTTCATTCACAGCGCGCCCCACCGGCTGTACACAGCCGGACCGCCAGCAACCACTGCGACCCCCCCTACACCCCCTGTTACGCCGCAGTCTCACGGCGCAGAGATTGCGCAGTGCCGCGGTGCGAGATGCCGCTTGACAAACTGCGCTGTGTTTCCAAAGCCATTTCAGAGGCAGGTACGTAGGACGCACACCGCGAGAAGGGATGATGGCTGGTGGTCGAGGCTAATGATGGAACGGCAGCCAAGGAGAGAGATTGGCACACGAGAGGACGCCCATCGCACAGATGGAGCGATGGGATCAGCAGCTGTGTAGGTGCTACGTGGATTGTTAAATTCCACGACCACGAGGGATGCCAGGCGTGATGGCTCGGGGAGCCCTTCGTCTGGCTGTGGATTTACCGTAACTGATGAATATTATGAAGTAGCTAGCACCTTGAGGCGTCCATGCCAGTGGATTTAGATGCAATAGAAAAAAAAACTGGGATACCGCTGGCGCATAGTGAGAGATTATAACACGCGCTGCACCCTCCAGGGAGTATCAGTGGGGTCAGTAGGTGCACGGTCTTCGCCAGCGGCTGATTGGAGGCGGTAGGTGACACGCACTCTAACTTGGCCTTGTTCGAGAGCCTCATTGTGAGCAGTCAAGGAGCGACCACCAACCAGTGCAGGACAAAAGCATTGAGACTTCCTCTCTCCGATGTGTTTTCTGGTTGTACTGCACGTTGTTGGGCATGGTGTCCGACGTTTCGCTCCACGTGCTAGCAGCTTGTTCAGGAACTCAAGTTGGCTCACTTTGTCGCAGCCAGCAAACGTCATGCAATCGAGGAACAGCGTGAGCTGTTCCATTGAGCTGCTGATCAAGCTCCCGACGCACATGATTGAAAACTCTATAAAACTCTAGACTGAAAACTAATTTCTTTAGAACTGCTTTTCGTGTTTCGTTTGTCGTCCTCCCCCCACACCTCCGATTAGCATGGTTGGCAACGTACGGTGTGAAAGAGATTCAACATACATACATAAATGTCCTTCCCCTGCACCTTCTATTAGCATGGTTGGCTACGTACGGTGTGAAAGAAGTTCAAAATACATACATAAATGTCCTTCCCCTGCACCTCCGATTAGCACGGTTAGCTACGTACGGTGTAAAAGAGGTTCAAGATACATACATAAATATCCTTCCCCTGCACCTCCGATTAGCACGGTTCGCCACGTACAGTGAGAAAGACGTTCAATATCCATACGTACATGGAGCGAAAGGTCGGACATCATGCCAAACAACACATTGGAGAGACTACGGAGGGACAACTTCGAAAAAATTGTTCCACCCTCACCTCTTCGCCACATTTTGCAATGAAATCCACCCAGGGGTTTTTTTTTTAAGATCAGAGGTTTGCGCTCTGCTTTGTGGCATGGCTGCACTCACAATGTAGCACTGCGCGTGTTGTGATGTCTACGAATAATAACAGCTCCTGGCCTAATGATTTCCTGTGAACGCTATGAAGCTGTTGTTACAAGATTAATTCACGAGTACATTTTTTTTCAACAGTCACGTATTCCGAAACTTGAAATTCACATCAACAATTATAGACTGTGTACTCTAAGACCATAAATTCTGCCCAAAGTTAAACACTCTTTTATAGAAAAACGGTAATTATATATACGTATATATATATACACACTCAAAAGCTTTCGTGCAATTTAATGGATATTTTTCCAATAGAGTATTGCATTCACATAGATTTAAAGGACAAATGTGCTGCCCTGAAAATTATTTCTCACCCCACTTTGCGGTAGGACTTCCATTTAAGAGAGGGAGCTCTAGAGAGTCCTAGTGTGGAGATTTGGCCTTCTCTTTCACACTGGCCAGATGTCTGGATAAAAGGTGGGAGAACCCATACTTTACCCCACATACATACATTTAATTATTGTAGCTCCGCAAGCGACTCGGAAACAATCAACAAGTTTACATTAATCCTTTGAGACCGCTGGCTGGACGAATAGAAATTATTTTCTTTTTATATAGGCGACAACAAGCTGTAAGAATATTTACAAATGGACAGTTTAAAAACAAGTAATAGGTGTAAAAAGCAAAATGCATATTTGTTTGCTGTGTTAACAAGATGACCATGAATGATCGGTAATGCACTACCCCAGTAAACACGCAACGTTGGGCCCACGTTTGCATGTGGTTGGAACCGTTGGAACCAACGTTGGCCTAACGTCGGCTCAACGGTTCCATGTTTACTGGGCACTTCTTTAGGAGGCCGGCATTGACCAAATGTGGCGATTCTGGCAGCTGACAACATTTCAAAACCACCTTGGAATTCCAGGAATCCACGAGCAGCCTGAAGGGAAAAAATCCAGTTAAAATCTCGGGCAGAAAAGAAAGAGAGAGAGGCAAAAAAGGCAAAATGTTTGCGGAGCTCTTTTCAAAGAGTGTTGATCGATGAGACGGCAAGCTGACAACTAAAGACAAACACTTTCAGAGCTGGCTGATGACTTCCATGCCAGCATTCTAGTGTGGGAAAACATTGCCCGACCAACTGCTGATGCACAGCCTCTCACTCCTAATTTTATTTATTTTGGAGCAACAAAAAAATCCCTTTCACACCCCCCTTAAAACAATATGCTTCTTAAAATCATCAAATTTTATCGGTGTTTTCTCCTCACACTTCATGTAAGAAAAAATGTAGTCACTGCTGCGGCCGCTAATTGAGTCAGCACAAAGTACACAGCATTTACGACTCGCCGGACACCGCTGGGACGACGCCTCCCGTAACGCACAGCGATAACTTTATGAAATGCATTAATTAATTAATAACTTTGCCACTTTCTAACAATTTTATAAATGTGTTCGGAGCTAAATTCAAAAATAACAACAGCAGCAAAAACCTGACGGAACTTGCTTTGGCGGTGGTGAGCGAGCACACATCATCGTCTTCGTAGTACACGCCATTTACCTCGCAAACGTTCCAGGATGTTTATATATATTTTTTTGTTATAAGGCAATGTTAATGACGAATTGTTGTGAGCCATTAAAAAAAGAAATTCACATTTATTAGGATTCGGGAGCTATAGGTGTTCCATAAATATAGAACACATTCTTGCTCGTAAGGTATTTTGGCCTGGTTTTTTTTGGTTACTTGATGTGTCTTGATGGGGTTTTTTTTTTAAAGGTCAAAGTGACTTGCCAAGACTAAGTGCAGCAGATGTGTGCAATGTGTGAATGTGAGACCCAGCTCAAGGCGCGCCTTTAATTTGGTACAGGCCACGGCTGTGCGCGCGCAGTGTGAGACTAATGCACGTATAATATATATTTTTTGGGGGGGGGTTAGATTGCGTAAAAATTAATGTGTCGTCAAACCCGCCATCACCATACACAGCCAACTAGTAAGGTTTGTCACGTGAACAAAACATCCCAATTCATTACTAGTTCAGCACACCAGTGTGTTGGAGAGTGAATGGATTTCTCGAGTAAGTGGGTTTACTCTCCAACACACCAGTGTGCTGAACTATTAACGTATTGGCATATTTTGTTTACGTGACATCTTACAAATTGGCTGTCTGGTCACCACCAGACACAGCCAATTTGTAAGATGTCACGTGTTTATCGACGCATTAATATTTACGTGATCTAACCCCCAAAAAACCCTTTATTCTGAATAATATAGGCCGTGAAAGCCTGCATGTTAAACTTACTAATCCACGTAACATTCGCAACAAAAATATATAAACGCTTGCTATACTTTCATTTATTGTGAATGCAAATCCTTAAACTAATCCCTGTCTTGCTGATGCAAATGTAATGGGTTTTTTTGGTCAAGTCCTGGTGCGGTAAAAAAGAAACAAGCTAATTTAATGAAAACAACGCTGAGCCAAAAGGGTGTAATGTTTTACAGCTTTGCAGCGTTTTTGTTAAATCAAGCACAGCCCTTAATGCCAATGGCACGCAGCTTTTCGGCAACTTTCCGTGCTTATAAGTCTCCAGGGAAGGCGGTACTGCAGCCACACCGACACAGCTGGCAATTACTAACCCTGCTGCAGCAGCAGCAGCAGCAAACACGTTGCGTTGCCTCGTGTTCCCGTCGTACCCTGAGAGACGACAAGAATTTGGCAAGCCCGGGATGGAGGGGGGGGCTGCTCTATATGATTCCCTCCCACAATTTCAGAGTGCCCCGTTTCCACAAGCCACTTGAGGAAACATCTGAAAAGCTCCTCGCTGAAGGGGTAAAACAACTTCCCCCACCCCCTTTTTTAAATTCTCTCTCACTGCTCGTTGACGGCACGCCAAAGGAGCCGGAGGCGGCTTCCTGTATTTTTAGTTGTTCAGGTGAATGGCTAAATCGCCGTGCCCGCAAGAGTGCATATGGTAAGATTTACTTGACTGTCAGTTGGCGTGCGGGAAAAACGCACCGCTGTTGCAATCACGGCGCACAGTAGTGCTTTTTGTGAAGACCTGACGTCTCTGAACAAAGAGGGTCTGTATTTTATCCGGCGGGCCCGCTGACTCAATTTTTATGTGGACTGGAAAAACAGTTTATTGAAACTGGCCCCGTTCTTTTTTTTTGGGGGGGTGGAATCTGAAAAATATGGGAACCTTTGCGCCAAAGTCAACACTTTGGGGATGCTTCAAATGTTACATGATATGCAAGTTGGCAACTTCCAGCCTCAGGGCTGTTTCCTGACACGGGCAAAAAGGTGTTGGCGTGGGTGTATTTTTGTGGACGTGAATGGAGGGAGGTGATGGATTGTGGAGGTGGGTGGGTTAAGCTCTTGGATTTTGTTTAGAATGTTTTTTGTTGCAGTGCCACCGCCGGTTTGTGTGGCACGGGACAAGTGCCAAATCCAAGAGCGTGACACAACTGGCTAATTTGCCACTTTAACCTGACAGGTGATGTTCTTCTACTGGCGTAGGTGAGGCCTCGGGCTCTCAGGGAGCGAGCACGCACGCGGTTTGTGGCCACCGTGGGGGGAACGGGGAGGCCGGCTTGGCGCACTTCGCTCAAGAAGGCTTCGCGAGGACAAATGAAAAAGCAAAACAACAACAAAAAAGCATAACACGCTGCACGTATGCCTCCGGCGTTATACGTATATATATGTGCGTCTTGAACTTGTTTCGCACCGTACGTAGCCAGTCGTGCTAATCGTAGGTGCGGAGTTATGCGGTCAAAGGTTTCAGAAACGTGATACTAAATGTTTCTACACTGACACTATCTTAACGAATATTTACAGCCTCAATTGTAAATTGTACCTCATGCTGACAATACTCGCAATGCTTTCGCTTCACAGTACAGCTTATCTTTTTGTTGGGGGGGGTTTATTATCAATGCTGCCGCGGAATTATTGATAGCACCACTGAAACCTGCAATCCAGAGGTTGTCGGTTTGATCCACTGGCGTGGCAGTTCATACAATGGGACACATCTCTTAAAATCCCCCCAAATATGTCCACTCAGTTCACGTGTGGTAGGGTAAAGATGGGGCCAACTCCGACCTCTTCCAAGATATCCGGCCAGCGTAAGAAGCGAAGGTCAAATTCCTCCTTCTGCAGGGGTTCCCTGGAGCTCCCTCCAGCGGTGGCCGTGAGTGAGCCGCTGTGGGGAAACTATCTCTCTCTCTTTCATCTCTCTCTTGAGCGCATCGTGTTGAGCCGTTTTGTTTGCCTCTCCCTGACTTGACGTCCGAGCGCTGAAATCGCGCCAGCCCCTGTTTGTAACGCGGCGGTGGCCGACCCGCGCCCGTGGCATCATCAATCTCCTCGGGTGACGGCACCTCCACTTGCCTGCACTTTTCCCTTTTTGCCGCACGGAGCGAGAATTTACGAGCGAGCGTAAATACACCTCAAACATCTCCCTAATTAGGGGACACAGCTTGGAGGAGAGCAGGTCGAAAGCACCGGCCTTAAACATCCCGTGATTAACGACCCATTAATCAAGGATGGCTTTTTTTGCCCACCATTACCACACACACCGTTGCATTAACGCGTCTGATCGCTGATATCGTTAGCGG
Organism: Entosphenus tridentatus; assembly: GCA_014621495.2. Classification (NCBI taxonomy): domain Eukaryota; kingdom Metazoa; phylum Chordata; class Hyperoartia; order Petromyzontiformes; family Petromyzontidae; genus Entosphenus; species Entosphenus tridentatus. Next base: position 11,485,536 of record CM025621.2, on the reverse strand, counting down.
CGGTGACTTGTGGCGCACTTGGAAAGTGGCTCGTCACCTGAAGAGTAAACAAAACGAGCAGTCAGTTTAACACTGAGGCTTTCGCGACCAATATCATCCATAATATAGGTTTTTTTTGGGGTTAGATCGCACAAGTAATTCTGGCTGTCGCCTGATGAAGCTAGTTGTAATTACTGGCGAAACGTCGCACTCAGATTGTAAATGTTGTGGATTTGCTCTCCAACACACCGTTGTGCTGTACTAGTAACGAATTGGCACGTTTACGTGACAAACCTTACTAATTGGCTGTGTCGGGTGGTGGCTGGTTTAACGACACATTTATATTTATGCGATCTAACCCAAAACAACCTATATTATGGATACAAGAGCAGTGGTGCAGCTTCATAATTCCCTTTCAGGGACGCACCCATTGATCCCAAGTGTTCCAGGCTTCTCGATATTATTGTCAATACACTGCTGGATGAAAGCCTCCCTACATCATGTCGATCATGGTGGCTGACCACACCTCACCACAACAATAATTGTGAATTAGGAGAGCACCACTTGCCACTGATGTTAGCCTTGGCCAGGAATGGAATTGTGATCATATGGTTCATGGCACGGTGTGTGCCCCACCAATCCCCACCTTAATTTGAGCTTATTTTTTTTGTTTTACCAGACTTTCTCTTGGTTTCTCAGACATTGAGCAGCTGTGGGAGGCACAAACCTCTGATCTGGAGCATTAACCACTGCCCTTAAAGTCTCCATTCACAGGCCATGAGAATTACGACGACTCTTGCTTCTCCACAGCCACCATCTCTCTGTCGTCCGTCTTGCACTCCGAACGCCATTGATTTAAGGCCTTCTAAAAATGATCGCCAAACTAAGATTATTTCAAACAGGCCAAGTGAAAGGGCCCTGATAGGCGATGGCCAACACACACCATCCTCAACGATGGGGAGATAGAGCCTTGCGTGCGTGCGTCCGAGTGTGTCCATGTGTGTGGATATTTAAAACAATCATAACCAGTCCAACAAAAAAACAATTATGCTACAAATGGATTATGTTTCAGCGACCAAAATCACAGGCACTTTAATGGCGCTGTAATGGTGCGTGAAAAAGCCTCACGAATTATGATTTTTTTCAAAGGTCTTGTTCGGCTTGCCAAATAAATTTCTGTCAAGACTGCTTCGCAGAGAGCAGCTGGCAGGAAGGCTCTTGGTGGGAGATGGCAGGGCTGTTGTGATTTTTATTTATTTATGACTTCTCCAAAGTCTGCACTGTGTCCAAAACACAATTAAGCCTTGGAGCACATTTGAGTAAAAAAATAATTGTCAACTTCCCTTTGTACATCCATTGTAATAAGTTTTTTTTATTTGTTTGCCTGTTGCAAAAGCCAAATCATCCAAGAACATTGTCTGGCCTCATAGCAATGAATATGAATACAATGATGCATGGCTAACATTTAAATTGCATACAGCAATGGTCATTCATAAACGTTACCGTGATTCCAAGGATTAACATAAACAGCACTTATATCAGATTCTTATTTACGATAGTGCGTTGTGGGTCCCTGCCAAAGCTGATGAACATAGTTTGCCAGAAGGGATTAAAAAAAGCCTAAATGGACAAAAGCCCTTGTTAAAATAAAAATAATAAACTCCCGCTGATACAGTAATCTGGGCACGATGCCACAGAATTCACACTTGGCAATCTGGAATTTATTGTGTTTCTGGCACTCTGCGTGCACATTAATTTTGCCAATGCAGCAGTGAGCAATAAATCATGCCAGGAGGTTAAAGATGACTTGGGCAGAACTTGCAAGCGAGAAGCCTTTAATGACCTGTCATAAAACCCTGGCAGATTTTCAACCTTTTTAATTACCGGTAGTTATTGAGCGAACCCACGTAATGTGCCGCAACGCGTTGTGAATACGCGACGGCTTGCCTCGAGAATTTCGTGTTTAATGTCTGCCACATTCCCCGGCACCGCCCAGCTCCCACGGCGGGCGAGGAGCACATTCTTATTCCAAAAACTGTTAATTGTGAGCAGTGCCATTAATCAAGCAATTCATTAATTTTCTGCGGGAAAGCGCGGCGGAGGTCATTTCGCGCCCCCCACCTCCCTCCCCAAAATAAAAAAAAGCACAGACCCCGCTTTTCAACGAGGGCCCTTACGCGAAGCAGAATGGCAACCTCTGGCCAATAAACACCTTATTCTCTCACGAGTGCACACACACACACATAGGTACGCACACACACACGCGCTACAGCAGCAGCAGCAGTTAAAAGTGATGTAATGAAAGCTTTGGAGAGAAAACAATGGCATCATTTATATCTTGGGAGGCCTCATTCTGAAGAAACACCAATTTGATAAGAACACAAGCGAAATGCGAATATGCTCATTACAGCTCTGAGCACACGTGCTTAACATGTTGTGGTGGACAAACCCCGAAAGTTGGTTCAAGACGGCGGTGTGGCCGACACTGCAAACCCGTTCAGTGACATCATCTGTCTGGCCATGCCATCAAAACTCCTGGGGTCGTGGGGCATTCATTTAATCAGCGAGTTTCCTTGACGACAGTGCGCAAGAAACTATTTACTAAGGGACAAGGATAGGACAAGGCTTTCAGTTGAACAACGTAAACAAGATTCTACAAAAAAATATCAAAGTTTGCTTCTATTCAATCAAGGATGCTGCAACTTTGCACTGCTGCATTGTGGAGCTTTCGTGAGCCTGATGACGACCCCTTGTGTTGCGATAGAAACGTCGTGATTTGTTTGATTTTATTTCTAACTACGTGACTTTACCGAAAGAACCAAAGAGTATGAGTAAAGATATGGGATAATTGTAACCAAGACGAACCTTATTAGCAAACGGATTATGGTGTCTGTCAGCGGTAAACAAGTTAAAATATATACACTCCACCATACTTGAATTTGATACTGATTTATAACGAAAATTTATAGAAGACACAAACGTTTTGGGCAATAGCCATTATCTTAACAATAAATGTGCACTGTTAGGAGGCAGCAGTGTTAATAATATCAGTATATTATGGCTGAGACCTGATATATTTTATGTCAAGTAAAGACACCCAACTTAATTATCCAGAAAAGCCTCACGGAGTCTCAAGGACTCTCTTTAATATCATTAATGCTTGTCTGTCATGTGGCAGAAAACGTGAGCATCTGGAAAAAATCCACACATACAAGGGGAGTAACACTCAACACTGCCATCTCCGAGCCACCTTGCGGCCAACACAGGCTGCCATTTCCCCTCTAATATTCAGACGGTCTAAATAAACCATCGAGACTCCCTAACATTCAACACTTACGATGACAAACAAACTGCAATCACACACGGTACATTTTATTTGTTTTTATTATTGGCGATGAACATTTTGTAATATTGCTAATGTTTTTTTTTACTCTAACCCTAAATATAAAATTGCCTTCCTTTAATTATTTTATGCGTTTGCTGGACAAGACAATGCTACACTCCAGGAGTGATTGTCTAACATTTATTTGCTCTGCAACAAAAAATATAACTTTTGTTTTAGTTTTTTTTTCCAAACAGGACCGGCTAGTGTTTGACACTGTCGCCCAGACGAGACTAATTACAAAAGAAAAAGGCACAAAATGAAACGTCAAAAAATAAAAAGCAAAGAAAACACAATTAGTGAGTATCTGATACTCTACACACAGCTGTACAGTAAACAGTTTTGCTTCAAGATAGGAAAATAGACAAGAAAACAATCTCTTCTTCGATAATAAAATACGATGTAAAAGAAGCCTTTTTTTTAGTTCTGGTACAAAACCGCAAAGTGGGATGAAAAGAGACCCACTGCCTACGTGCGGTCCCACTACCTATGTACAACCATGCAAAAACATCATCGGTGGGGGGCAGGGGTGGGGAGCAGGGGGGGGGGTGCCGAGAGGCGGCCGTTCCGTCGCCTGCGACTGAGCTGGCGAGAGGCCGCGAGCCTCGAAGCGAATTTCGAACGAGAGCGCGCGGCTCTAGAAGCCGGCTGCGTCTGCGCTCTTCCCCCCCAAGTTCATCGTTAGTCTTCGCCTGGCGCGCGAACTCCGAATACAATAAATACTGTACTGCTGCGAATACTGCTAAGGAAACACGATGTCGCCGCCACTGGTGCGGAGACGGGGGGTCGGGGGGTGGGCGCACACACGCACGGACGGAAACACGTGACATGACACGCTCTCGATCGGCAGTGCCGGCGATGACGACGACGACGATGGCGACGATAATAACACTTCTCTCTCCGTGCACATCGCGGAGCGACATTCCTCCTCCGGACCGCATCTCTTCGTTCGCATCTGTTTCACTCGTCATGAGAAAAGGTGTGAAGTTTTTGTTGTTGAAAGCGACCTTCTAGGAGATCCGCGCAAACCCAGACCGCTCCACGACGACACATCGTCAAGCTGGGATGACCTTCACCATTTCCTGCAGGCATCTCGAAGCGCCCGCACATCGATCCGTAGCGCGTGTGGCGGGTGCCTTTGGGCGAGTTCCGTTCACCAACGCTGGACGGGGCGCGCGAACCAAGGCATGTTTTGTGAACGCACCACGCACGAACTTTGACCCAACAGTGTGCTACGGGGGCAGGCCAGCGCGCGCGTCCCTGAACACTCCGAGGGCCCTCGGCCTGTCTGCTCGAACCAAAGGGTGAGAGCCGCCAACTGCGACCGAGGTGGGACGTCCCTGTCCGTGAGAGCCACGCGTGAGGATGTCCACAGCTGGGCCCATCCCTCCATCGCGAAAGACCACCGGAAGCCGCTTTGCATTTTTCTCCTGCTTCGCCCTCCTCTTTGTTCCGCTGGTTCTGAGCGCGTTGTTGGTGGCAATGTTTTCGGCGTGGCACGCCTCGTCCGTGACAAGGCACTGTCTTGGCCGTCTGACCCCCCCCCAACTCCCACCCCCCCCCCCACACTAACCGCTGGGGTGGGGGGGGCCTCTACAAAAAAATTGTCACTTTAGTGCAAATAGCCCGGTGGTGGCCTGGGCGTGCCTTCGTAGCCTCTTCCCCGCGCCCTCTTCCAGCAGGTAGGACACATCCACAGCTGCATCAGACACGAAAGGACATTATTGTTCGTCAGGAATTTGTGCTTCAAACAATACAGTGGTAGTTAACAATAATAATACCGCCTGGGTGAATTTTACTCGTAGGCTTTCACGATAAATTTTACACTTCGTAATGGGTTATTTTTGGCGTAGATCCAGTGTAATGTACAATGCCAATTTTTGGATTTACCCTTCGGTATACAGCCGAGCCCCCGTTTACGCCTGATGATGCTGGTTATAATCTCCAGCAAAACGTCGGACAAAATCGTAAACAACTTTGCTCGCTTGTCAAAGCAAAATCAGTTGGCACATTTGCCCACCACGTGGCAACTTGATTTGAGTGGCACTGTAGGGTGACGGGTAGGGTAAAGCTGAAAAATGCCATTGCACTGACACGATTTGACCCAAAAGTAACTAATTATGAATCATAAGGAGGCCAAATGTGAAAGTGCTAATGCAGACTTTGAGGTGATGGTGGTGGTGCTGTTCGTAAACGACGGCCCCCCAGGCTAGCGATGGGAGCTGCACATTCTCAATTGTCATGGCAAGCAGCCAGTTAACGAACAAGACAAACACTTGTCGATTTCCCACAAAGTTGAAATTCAACCGATTATCCTGGCCCCAGACAGGATAATAGGTTGAGGTGGAGTAATAACGATTTAATACGTCAAATTATTTTTGTATATGATGAAGATTTTCGAATTTGCATGATTAATATCTGTGCTGATTTTTATTATTTTGGTTTTGTAACACATTTCAAAACTCATGCCTTCTTCGGGATCCATGCAATGACCCTCGGTCTCCCTGGCAGAGTTTTTGTCTCTGTGGACTCCTAACTGGGCAAAATAGAGCCCGACTAACTTAATGCAACTAATTTATACGTTCATGGCTGCCAATCAATAAATACAATATTCACAATCGTAAAAACGTGTTTTTTCCATGGCCCTCGCCACAAAATTCCCCGTGCCAAATGTGGATTGGAAACCCGATGAAATATAGTCATTATGTAATCGCTATAGGCAGCCATCTTTATAAACACGCACACACATGAGCGCGCACAGGCATGTACACGCATGTACACGCATGTCAAAACAAAGACAAAGTTCCCCCGTATAGCCTCAACCGACTGTTGGGGGAAGTGCTGTTAGCGAGCACCTATGAAGGCCATCACGGTGCACGAGGTGTGGGTGGCCAGCACCACGCCCGGCCACCTTTGCCTCCCTAGTGGCGATGTTCACACACCGCACCGGGTACTCATTTGAGGCTCAGTCGACCTAGGGGAGGCCCAGGACTGGTTCAGATAGTCGCGAGCGGGAATCGAACTCGGGTCGCCGGGTTCGCAGCGCAGCACGCGAACCGCTACACTACCCCTCCCCACGCGCATGTACACACGCACAATACCCCCCCCACCCCCACCCGCTATCCGGCGTTCCCTCGGTGAGCTCGTGAAAATCCGCGGGTCATTATCGACGACGGCTAAACGGTCGCCAGCAATTTACCCGTTTTCCCCGGCAGCTTGGCCAGGAGGTGCAGGAGAACTCCGTCCAGCCTTTGCCTCTGCTCCCTTCGCTTGTCGTCGTCCGGTGGCTGCACGCCAGGCGTTCGGGTCGCTGTGCTCTCCTCCCTACGCTCCGCCGCGCACGCTGGTGGAGCACGTGGCGGCAGCGGCGGCGGCGTCGCATCGGCGCCGTCGCTCGCTGGGCTCTCGGGGACAGAGGGCGGTCGCGCCTTGGCCGGGAGGCCTTTGCTCTTCGCGCTCACATCCTGCTTGGCCTTGAGCTTGAGTTTGCCGCTCTTCCAGGAAGATCTTTGTGGGGGTGGGGGGGGGAAGACATAAAAGTGTCACAAATGCAATGTAATCGGTAGGGGGGGGGAAGGGGATTTGTGCAAATATTGGTGGCGACCAGGCTGAGACCTTCAACTCGCCCACACTTGGTTTCATTGGAGATAGTTGCGATCCACATTCGAACCCAGGATCTCAGTGTGGTGGTGGCTCAGTGGTACATGACACAAGGCGGCAAACCCAATTTGAAAACGTGTCTTTTGATTGCTGTTGCTAATTAATGCCTGTAGCAATAAACATGTGACAGCTAAAAGCACTTTTACATTCATCTGCAATGCCTACGAAAATCGTAAATGCACTGCACGAGTGTTTTTTATTCATGCGCGTTGTCAAAAGTGTCAGCACATTCGATGCTCATTCTTGGTTAATCGTGTTAAAGTAGCAAATCTGTGAGCGCAAGAAATATAATTGGCATTATCTCACCTTCCCCCATTCCTCTTGTAGTTTTCTGGAATGTAATGAGGCTGTGTTAGAACAGACAGAGAAGACGGGTGTCATCACTACATTTCCAAACCGTCCGCGCACATTCACCGTGACACGAAAGCGACAGAGCTCAGCGAACAAAATCCGGAGATCGTCCCCACACCCCGACAACCCCCCCACCGCCACCTCCACCCCATTTCGTTTTTTTTGAGTCGAGCCATCCGGCGGTTTGGCCACCACCGTCGCGTTAAATCCGCTCGCGCTGCGCTCTGGCCGTACCGAGAAGTCGCGCTTGGGTGTCAGCCTCTTGGCGAAGTGATCAAAGGCGTAGGGCTTGGTGCATGTGGCATAGCGGTTGCGGTGGATCTTGTAGAAGAGATGCGCTGACTTGTCCAGGCGGTAGTCGCAGATGTACACGTCCTGCTCCTCGGCGCCTTTCGGCCTCCCTGTACATGCGATTTCCGCGGGACGCATACAAGCACGCGCACGCACGCACACAGGGACACGGGCACGCATGAGTTAATGCACGCGTGCATGGACAGACGCGTGCATGCACGCACACGGGCACAATGCATGTATGCACACGCACATTCTCCTGTATGCACGCACGCACGCACGCTTGAGCGCAAACTCTCACACGCTCGCGCGCACACGCACGCTCGAATACACGCACGCATGCTCTAAAACACGCAAGCACGCATGCCCGTTTAAGGCATTTTTGCACGAACGCGCATGCACGCAAATGCACACACACATCATTCATCCCACGCCCGCACTAAACATATTAGTAGACAGATGTATACGTAACCCCGGCAAGCATGTGCAGTCGACACGGAACAGCGAGGTTACAGCCGTGCCTTCCCTGCAGTTGGGTAGTGGTGGCGGCTGCGCTGCTGCTGCACGTGACTGCCTCTAAGCCAGCACTGGTGGAGGCAGCAGCGAGGGTTGGTGATCACCGTACGGATCGTGTGAAACTTCCTTCTCGTGGGCTATGTACCCTGTCTCTCCAGGAGAAGGCAGTGGTGCAAGTGGACTAATCGCCATCTGTTTCCATCTGTACATGGATAGAGTACTGCCTCGCATGCACGGGTTTTCTCCGGGTGCTCCTCCTACTCGTATAATAAACACAACTCATCAATAATTGTCTGGCAACATTTTAAAATAACAGCCCGATGCAGGAACCTCCTGAAAAAAAAGAGTCAAACGACTTAGTCTTGTTCTCCTAGATAAATAAGATAATTATTTTATTATTATTTTTATATTTCTGCAGCACTGATCATACGGCAGTGCTGCAGCAGGGAAGCGTTTAGTTGGCGACAGCGAGCATGGGCACAACGAGTCGGGAGGCGGTGAGAGGGGGGGGGGGCGGCGGTGGGTAGCGTCAGCCATGCCTAAGTGTTTTCACGTTGTCCTGAAGTTGGAGATTCACAATTACCATCGTATTTGCGCTCTGTGTGCGCGCGCGAGCGGGAGAGAACGCTCACGCTGTTTTTGCCACAGAGGACAAAGGAAAAGTAATTTCTTTGGTTGGCAAACTTCCCGGTGCATATATCAGTGTTTTTTTTCACCTCTCATTTCTTGTCATGTACGTCGTGGATCGAACAAAACAACAACCGCTCAGGTTCTCTGCGCGGGTTTCCGCCTTTGGCCTTTTGATAAGTGACTGCACTGCGCTGCCGTGCCAGTCAACTTTTGAGCTCACAACAGAGGCGTCTAATAAGAAATGCCATTTTGAGAATTTTCCCCAGGTACTGATGACATATCGATCTTGATCCTCGGTACTGGCAGCACTTGGGTCACCTCGCGGCCCAGCAAGTTTCGGGAGGTTCCGCAGATCTCTTTACACGATCCACCGACCAGCCCGAATGCCTCCATTACCAATGGACCGCAGGCACGGAGATGGGCGAACGTTGAACTTTTGGCGGTTCTGAGGCGTCGTTTGAGGTGAGGAGGAGCAAGGGCCTTGAGTTGTTCTGCTCCCTACCTTTGGAACTCTGTGCCAAGTCACGTTGAGAATGCAGCTGCCAAAGTCGAATATTTTAACTTGAATATAACCAAACGAATTTGTTTGATTATCCTTCAGCCGGATAATAATTTACGTGGCCATTATTGTTCATAATTAGTTACTTTTGGGTTAAATCGTGTCAGTGCAATGGCATTTTTCAGCTTTACCCTACCCGTCACCCTACAGTGCCACTCAAATCAAGTTGCCACGTGGTGGGCAAATATGCCAACTGATTTTGCTTTGACAAGTGAGCAAAGTTTTTTACGATTTTGTCCGACGTTTTGCTGGAGATCACAACATCAGGCGCAAACGGAGGCTCGGCTGTATACTGGAGGGTAAATCCGTCTTCATTGTAAAGCACGTTCGGATGAATCGCATCAACAGCGGCACGTGAAAAGCAACGTCCGACGCGCTGCCTTGTACGCGCGTGCATGCGTATGTGTGTGCGTCACTGCGCTGCTCACCCTTGCAGTACGTGTAGAGGTCCATGACCCAGCAGAGCTCCACGACGGCGCGCAGGGGCACCACCTCGTACATGGGCACGCGGAAGAGCTCGTTGCGGTAGAAGCGGCGCGAGGGCGCGTGGTGTGTCTGCTGCGGCCGCAGGTAGTGATGTCCGAAGGCAAAACGCTCGCCCCTGCGAAATGTTCGCGAGGAAGCCGGGCAAGAAGGTGGGAGGTGGGGGAGGGGTTGGGAAGAGAGAGCATAAGGGACGTCGCCCTGTTCAGCGTCGTTCTCTCGTGCGCGCGTCCTGGGCAACCCGCGCCACACCCACGCTTGCGATCCTTCACGCAGTCCTCCTCCTGCATCGCCCCACCGCCCCCCTCCTCCCTCACCGCCCCCGCCAGGAGTCCCCCCCGACTCACTTGTCGTTCTTCCATAGCTTCTCGATGCGGAAGATGTCGAGCTGGGTGGGCCCCGTGGCGGCCGTGCGGAGGTGGTAGGCCTGGCGGAGCGGCTGCCCCCGTGCGCCCCTCCGCTGCGGCAGCTCCGGCATGAGGTACACGCAGTCACCTGGTGGTGCCGGGGTGGGGGGGGGGGTGATGGGGAGGGGCATGGGGAGGAGGATGTGAGCACGGGTGAGGGGGGGGGCATGTGGGGCGTGGAGGGAGAAGAGGGAATATCTCAAGGGGCAAGACATTCGCGTGGGGAACGCAGAGGTCATGGGTAGGTGCAGGAGGAGTCGAGGAGAAACATAGGAAGCATGGGAGTCGTGATTGTAAAATGGGACAAGTCACAAACAAATCCTAAACGCACTCTATTTGTCGAGGAACACCTCAGCTGGCTTCCAACCTCCATTCTAACAGGAAGGTGCAGAGATGAGGCGATGCAATCAGTACGAGTGCATGAGCCAGATGAATCGCAGCATCGTGTGACCGTGGAAGACGGTGACGGCTTGGGGAGGCCTTCATCCAGCAGCGGACAGATCATGACCGACGATGGACGAGCAAACGCAGTGGACTCACCCTGCTTCAGGAGCAGGCCGTCACGCAGCAGGCAGATGTAGTACGTGCAGCCGGGCTGCGCCAATTCTGGCTGCGGCATCATGAGCACCTCCTGTAACAACCGCACCTCCGATGAGCACAGTTGGCTACGTACGGTGGTAAAGAAGTTCAGCACATGTACAAAAATACAACAGCGAGGACCAACGCATCTGCTCCACCAACACTTTCCTCCCACATCGCCCGGCGCATTCGCTACTCCACCTCCGTCCCAACTACCCACGCAAAAGGGCCACGGCTTCCCCGCATGCGACAGCATAGGCGGCGAGGCGGCACAGCGGGCGCAGGGAGTCGGTTGCCCCCCCACCCCCACCCCCACATGGCAGACTGGGAGGGGGGAGCCACCCCGAGAGCTTTATCTCCACATAAAAATGCCGGTGGAGAGGGGGCAGAAGCCAATTGACTTCAATTTAAGAGTAAAATACATGCACTATATTAGTAATGTTTAGTAAAGTAAAATGTAATGTGCCGTAGATAATTTAAATGAAAAACAGTGGAGAGATGCTGCAGCCGAGGGGATGGGTTAAAAAATATAAGATAACAATATGCCGTAATCCGAGGCCAGGATTCAAACTTACGTCCATGGTGTGTTAAACTAAGCTGCCTTGGTGTCCTATCCCCTTGGCTACAGCTCCTCCACACAACGGCCGTTACATTTCCTCTAAGTCCCTGCGACACCACCCCCACCCCATCCACCCGACTGACGGCCCCCCGCCCCCTCCTCGTCACGGAGTCAGTTAACCCCACGTTTGCCGTGTTACCCAACACTCCTGCCCCCGTGGGTCCGTCATCTGCATTGCGTAGCATGTTATGCATTATCCATAGGTTATGGGTCACCACATGTTGCCGTGAAATGCTCGGAAACAAAATGAATTGCTCCCTCGTTTTTAATATTTTATGTTAAAGCCGTTAACAATACATCCTTTCCTAGTCCTAGTCGCAGCCGCCGATGGCCAAAGGCGCTGGCTCTGCTCTTGGGCAGAAATGCGACCCCCCCCCTCTAATATCCGAAATGCAACGGAGAAGTTGGGTGCGGATGCTGAAACGACAATGCAGTAAAATTTTTACATTTAATAAAAAATAAATAGGACTTGGGGGCCTGGCAAAAATGTTCGACGGCTCTGGACGATAATAAGGAGGCAAACACAGCAACGCGCGATTCCTAGAGCTGAACACGTGCGCACGGCGAGATAGAGCCCAGCACCAAGGCAGCGGCAGTGTATGCGTTAACGTACGAGTGTGTATGTACACAGAATTTATTTCGCGCCGACACGTAGCCAACCGTGCTGGAGGCAAACGTGACGGGCAGGGCGACGGCAGGGAACTCACCCTCTCGACGGCGCGCGGGTTGCACTCCTCGCACAGGTAACGCTCGACGTCGGCCGTGATCTGCATGCAGTCGCAGTGCTGCCACACCTGCCGCCACGGACGACACGCGCGGTTACATTTTTACCGAACAACAATAACAACAGCGAACAAAAAATAGGGGGATATATTCCGAAAGAAAAGGATGAAGACTTTAAATACCCGCCCCCCCCTCACGTCCAAGACCCCCTCTGTGCCAAGTGTGACCAGGGCGTCCACCTCGGTAACCGTGGGACATTTCCCCGAGGTCAACGCGTGGCGCAGCTCCTAGATTCTTCTTTACCCCTCGGGTGTTTATTAAAAGAAGCGTTGAGCCAACCCTTGAAAAAAAATCCCCAACAATGAGCTCGGTTAACAAGGACGGGCACGACCTGTAACGTCGGGCAGTATGTTGACTGTTGGAATGTAAGATTCGTCGGAAATGTAACTGAATGAATTCTTTAAATAATAAAATGAAAGATAGGAAATGTATAGGAGGCCGCGTGGCTCCACCGAGTTCCTGCGTTCGAGTCTGGCTATCAGCCACCCGTGGTTAAACGCGGCTCTGAAGCATCTGTGGTCTCATACCTGTCACCAATTATAGCAACAACAAAAATGGTGTATCACTTAATTTGGCTTATTCCAGCTCTGAGAATAAAAAAAAAAATCACTGCCATGCGATGAACAATCTTTGCAGGGCACAAAAAATATGGAATGCCTCGAGTGTGGATAATGAGGCCTATTGATGTGTGACCTCGGAGGTCATTCTGTGACATCATTTTCCAAGGCCATTCTCTGACACAGGGTGATCCACTGCTTGCTTGAAGTGAGAGTTCCAAATAAATATTTATCATTTCCTATTGTGATACCGAATGTACAATTGCAATATAATTGGGAAACTTGAAAAAAAAGTCGCGTTACAAATAAGACCTTGTAAGGGTGGAGAGAAATCTTAATACGTGCGTACACGTGCACGTGTGCTGGCCGGTCTAGGAATAGGGGCGCCATGGTGGCGAGATGTTAACTACCTTGCCTGGTATACAGGAGCTCGTGGGTTCCCGACCCTGACACCTGTATATTTGGAGTTTGCATGTTATCCCCATGGTCGCGTGGATATTTCTCCGGGTCCTCCGGTTTTTCCCCTCCACATTTAGAATCAACATGTGTTTAGAGTATTTGGCTGCTGTAAATTTCCACATGATAAGCGACTTCGTTGAACTATCATTTGTGGCCAGGTCGCTTCTGAAAAAGAGCTACATAGCTCAGTCAGCCTTACCTGGTAAAATAACAAAAAAATATATAGTTTAAATAGTTTTATAGCTTCTAGTTTAGTTTAAATAGTTTATATATATTTGGTGCTCGGCCAGTGAATGAGCCATCGTGTGGAGGCCTCTGGGTGGTGAATGTGGTGGACAGCAGCGATGGTTTGTACAACACACAATGTGCTTTTCTTTAACAGGGATATTCCAGTTAACGTTGTACAGTACTTTCGAAAGTGCTCTCCACGTTATTGAGATGCAAGGACCGCGTCAGTTGTTCATTTAATCACTATTGGTGGCACAACTCACAAAGTGGCAGGCGACTGAGAGCAGACCAAGAAGATTGCACGTTGTAATTAGAATTGATGAGAGAGCAGTAGGGTGATGAGTTCCAGAGTTTAGCCTTACGGGACGTGAAGGAAGAAGAGACAAAGTGCCGTACGCAAATTTACCAAAAATGCAACCCTCTGTTTCCCATCACGCTGACATTTACGGATCCCGCATAGGTTTGTCGCGGTTGCGCCGCTGTGTGGCTCTCCCCACGCGTTTTTTGGCCGTGCCGCTCCACGACGAACAAAACATCGAACATCTTTGCCGAACGATGAGCGGTACGATCCGAGTGCTTCACAGTTGCACGGATGGTAGCGCACAACGTGCGGGGAAAGGCAAGGCGGGGCGACCGACACGGCCGATCGTGACCGTGTTCGAACCGTGTTCACGACCGGGGCCCACTCGCGTGCGCCAGCTCCCGTGCAGTTTGGGTTCGTGGGGGTACGGGGGGGGTGTGACGCACCTGGCACTTGTCACACTGGATCATGAGGCCCTCGTCACGCAGAAGGCCGCAGATGCAGCGGATGATGTCGTCGTCCCTGTCGTCGGCCCCGCGCTCGTCCTGTCGCTCACGTCCTGGCGACTCGGCCGCCCCGGGCCCGGCCGTCGACGTCACGTCGGGCGCGCGGGCATCGGCGCGCGTCCTCCTGCCGTCCGCTCGTGGCGGCGGCGGCGGCGGCGGCTCCTGCTCCTCCTCCTCCTCCTCGGCGTCTCCGGCAGACAGGCAAGGCGGCGCCACCGAGTCGCGCGCCCGCTGGTACGCCTTACGCAGGCGGCACAGCTCCCGGCCCAGCGGGGACCGTCGCCCGTGCCACCTCTGCGGTAACGGTGACGGTGGTTGTGGTAGTGGCAGCGGGTGTGGGGAGAAAAGTGGAGGAGCGGTACCATAGCGGTTAGCGCTACGCTGCTCTACGAACCCGGCGACCCGAGTTCGATTCCTGCTCATGGCCAACATCAGTCACGATTATCTGAACCGGTGCTGGGCCTCCCCTAAGTCGACTCAGCCTCAAACAAGTATCTGGTAAGGTGTGTCAACATCGCCACTTAGGGAGATAAAGGCGCTACACGCTGTGTTGGCCACCCACCCCCTCATAGGTGCTCGCCAACAGCACTTGCCCAAACAGTCTGTTGCAGGCTATACGAGGATCTTTGTCTTTGGAGAGAAAAAGTTAAGGCTGAAGGTCAGGAGAGGTGACTGGGTGGTGCAGGGGTCATCGAACCTGAGTCAGTAAACTCACATCCTGGGTTTGAATCGGAGTTTAAAGCTGCCCGTGATTACGACTGGGTTCCCAGCTGTGGCTTGGGTTCCAACGACTGCGCATGAAGCACGTGAATGTTAAATACGGCGTTCCCCTTCCTTTGGCGATCAAAAATCCATCCATCTGTAGCAGTGCGTGTGGGAGAGCGCATTTCCTAGCATGTAGATAGAAATGGGCACTTGAAGCAGAGACATCACACGGGAGATATCCCAGGTGGTTTTGTGATATCTCCTTCTGTGGGCCGTGCTCTAGCACAGGGTGATTCACTGCTTGGTGAGAGTTCCAAATGGTTTTCGTAGTCTCATGACGATGCCAATAGCTCAAATGTAGTACAATTGGGGAGAAAACAAACAAAAACGACTAATTGGAAAGGGGAAAAAAAGGCGAGGTCATGTGTCAGGGTCCATGATGGCAATTCTTGGGGTGGCCTGGGTGCTGGGCGGGGTGCCTGTGTCGTTTCGATTTGTTTCTCCACGGTCGGCACCTGGCGCTGAGAGATAATGACATGGATATGGATCGACGCGGGTGCTAACTAATCAAGTGGGAATCGATCCCGTGCAAGTCAACCCATCGATCTCTCCCTCTCTTTCAGACAACGTTCAAGGCGAGGTGAAAGCCGGAGGTGGCTGGGTGTTTCAGAGGTCAGAGCGATCTACCGGCAACCGCTGATAGCCCGCGATCGGAATTCAGGTATCGGCCGCTCGGGTTTTAAACCGGGTTCTCCAGCGCAGCGAGTCGGTGGCCTCAGCCCTCTGGTTCCCCGCTCCCCCCCCTTGTGCCGGCGCTCGCGTCACGTGCGGAAACCGAAGGGCGACGGCAACGGCCGAGGCCTCTACCTCGGCGGTCCTGAAGACGAGCGAGATGTCCGAGTCGAAGTCGTCCACGCTACGGTAGCGGCCGGCCTTCACCTTCCGTTCCACGGCCGTCAGCTCCAGCGCATCCACCGGTCCCGAACCGCCGCACTCGGAGCGCCGCAGGTTCTGGGCCCTGCGGCAGCGCGAGCGAGACGCCGCGTGTCATTCTCTCCGTTTCGTACAAGAAATTGCAAACCAAATAATACTACACCAGTTTAACACGGAGGGCTTCGTGACCAATATCATCCATAATATGGGTTTTTTGGGTTAGATCGGGTAAATATATCAATGTCTTGTTAAACCTGCCACCATCCGACACAGCCAATTAGTACGGTTTGTCACGCAAACAGAACATGCCAATTCGTGTCTAACGAATTGGCAATAAGAGCACACAAGCGTTGTCATGACATCTACCCCTCTATTTAAGAAATGAAACAGGAGGACTTCTCCACAAATATGGCTGATGAAGCTAGTTGTAATTACTGGTGAAAGTCGTACTCAGATTGTAAATGTTGTGGCTTGGCTCTCCAACACACCGGTGTGCTGTACTAGTCACGAATTGGCATGTTCTCTTTACGTGACAAACCTTACTAATTAGCTGTGTCGGGTGGTGGTGGGTTTAACAGGACATTGATATATTTACCCGATCTAACCAAAAAAAACTGTATTATGGATACTACACCCCCTGCTGTCCATATTCATCAGGAAGGTCTTGCATTGAGCTGTTTGGGCCGATTCAATTGTTAATTGTGTAACATTGTTAAGTTCCATTGTTAAGTGTGCTACCGGGAGAAAGCAGAGGCATAATAAGCACTCCTATCATGTTTTGTAGTGTTTGTTGTTTTAACTTTCTGACCCGTCTCTCATCGGATTTCTCCAGGAAATATATTCAGATTCCGATTCTAATAAAGCTCCGCCACTTCTTAGCTGCCTCGGAAACACATGGGGTTTCGGGAGTCTCACGAATCGGCGTGATCTAGAAAGCCTGTCCTCCAAAGTGCTGGGTCCCAGCCGTGCACCACTATGCCCGGCTCTGCTTGGAAGCAGAATACCGGAGGCAGGCATGCCGCTGAAAGGGTCGACTGCTGAACGAGAGGGGCCGCTCATTGGCGTGGAAGTCCGCGTGGATATTACGTAGCGTACGAATACAACATCTCCAGACGGTGGGCATATTTACTTTACGGAGAAAAAGAGGCAATCGTCCACAGCGATGGGAGTCAACAGCATGGACGGCTGGGGGAAGTGAATTCCAGTCGATGGGGGGACAGCAGGGAGAGAACAAGCCACATCCCACTTAGCAAAATTATCGAGTTATATTGTAATGGAGAGTGGCGTAAGATGGGTTGCCTTACTCTTGTCTGGGCGGGATTGTGAACACACGGGAGGCTTGTGTTCGACCCTCAGCATCTGTAAACGGTAAAGGCGGCAAGATCAATACCACGTAGCATACCTCCACC
The DNA here is from genome assembly GCA_014621495.2 of Entosphenus tridentatus. Taxonomy (NCBI): domain Eukaryota; kingdom Metazoa; phylum Chordata; class Hyperoartia; order Petromyzontiformes; family Petromyzontidae; genus Entosphenus; species Entosphenus tridentatus. The sequence continues at coordinate 11,468,199 of CM025621.2, read as the reverse complement.
GTACAACACACCGAATGCTGCCGACAGAACGCTCACGAGTAAGCCGAGTTAAAGACGCAAGGATTCGTATCCATCGTTAAGCTCGCAGGTGCGCGCATCGCTCGCGTGTGTAAGGAACAAAGTTTTTTCATTTGTGTACGTTGTACATAATGGGTTCACGTGACCCCGCCAGCCACGAGAGGCCGCTCTATTTACAGGAAGGTACATTTTTAGTGTTTTTGTTATTAATACATGAAATCACAACCACAAATCTCAACAATTCGTCAAATCGCACAGTGCATTGGCGACCTCTTCACGTCATGGGATATACCAAAGTGCCAAAATGTAAACTCTGCGCCAATGCGGCAAATCAACAACACCGAGTTGATTCTGGAGGGGCCGTGGTGATGAGGGAGCGTGGAGCGATGCTGCGCAGAAACCCCTGACGCTGACGAGGGGTCAAGGAGGCCGGCAGACGGCTGCGATGCGGAGTTGCAAAGCGCGAGACCGCCAGACATCTGGGCGGTCTGTCACGACTCTCCGTCACATTTCTCCATTTTTGTTCTTTTCTGTCTCTTGTCGCGGTGGTGGGTTTTTTTGGAGGGTGGTTGAGGGGGGGGGGGTTAATCACCACCCTCCGTGTAGCCTTAACAGACTGTTGGGGCAAGTGCTGTTCGTGAGCAACTATGAAGGCCGACACGGCGCACGAGGGGGTGGGTGGCCAGCACCACGCACGGCCGCCTTTGCCTCCGCAGTGGCGACATTTACACATTGCACCAGGTACTCGTTTGAGGCTGAATGGACTTAGGGGAGGCCCATGACCGGTTAAGATGATCATCGCTGGTGTTGGCCGTGAACGGGAATACGAACCCGGGTTGTCGGGTTCGTAGCGCGGCACACTAACCGCTACACCACCACTCCCCACCTAACCACCACCACCCTGCATCCCCGACCCACTTTTTATTTTTTTGTCTCTCTCTCTCGGCCAACAACCGCAGCCGAAACAATGCGTGAACCGATGCTGTTTAGCGCAACTCGCGATCAATGCTGCACACGCACGCACCCCGTGCGGCCCGCCACAGCCCCCCACCCACCCACCCACCCCTCATCTGCTTCCCATTTGACATTTCCATTAGGGGCAAAGCCGCTCGGCAAATACGTCTCGGTCCCTTGCCAAGGCCTTTCATGGGGCCTGGAAAGAAGGGGAGGGAATACAGGGAGGGGAGGGGGAAATCGAAAAAAACGGGGAGCGAGTTTGGCGGTAGCATTGCGGGGGGGGGGGGGGCGGGGGGGGGGGTCGGGGGGAGAGGAGAGCGAGGGAGCGACATCGTCTGTGAGGCGAGGTTGCAGCCAAAAAACAGGGTTGCGTTTCTCTTCCCACGTCCCTTATTCTAAAGCGCTACCATGGCAACCTTTTCATTACTCGCTGTCAGCGGATAATGGTCCTGGCAGGGAGGCACCGGGCCGCCAGAATTCGGGATTCCTTTTTGGTTATTTATTTAAAGTATTTATCTCCATACAGTGTAACGCGTGTACGTCTGTCCGTCTGTCTGCCTCCCTGTGTGGGTGAATTATAATAATAACGGTATTAATGATAATACAATTCACTTGACAATCCGCTGCTGGATGAAGGCCTTCCAATGCTGTTTCAGTCATCGGGGTTCCAGGACTGGATTACATATTAAATCCAGGTCACCCGGTTCAGATTGCAGTGTGCTAACCACTGTGCCACTCCCCCCCTCGCCTCCCGTGTTGTGTGTATATTTATATAAATAAGAAAACATTAATATAATTTATTCATACAGGACATATTCACTGAGTTTCTCGACTATTTTGTCAGCAGAGTTCTCCGTTGCGAGGTTTGGCCAATTCCTTATTGCTCATGCACGTTTCATATGTGGAAAAAAACCACAGCACCCAGAGAAAACCGAAGCACACGATGGGAAGTGAAAAGGATCCCCACAGATAGGTTCAACAAACTCTCTTACTGTACTGCCATCTCCTGGCCAACTCAACAGCCGAGCAGATTTTGGGAATCACAAATACACACGTTCTGCCAACTCCTCGTCACGAAAAGTACTGGAAGCCCAATGCGTGTTGCCGCCACGACCGGCATATCTCGAGCGCGTGTGTGCCCGGACGCGCAGCTGCTCACGAGCGCCACTCTCGGCTCAAAACAATGAGCGGGGCATTGGGCGGATAAAACGCGGCGACGGGCTGGCACGGCGGGGAGAGCAGGTCGTGCTCCTGTCAGTCACTCCGGTCTGTTGAGCCACGGCAGCTCGGTCCGTCCCTGTGACCTCGTGCCAGCGAGCCTTCGGTACTCCGCACATAATCGAAGTGCACTTACTCTGGCACGAGCACTTTGTGACGTCGCTGACAATTAAAGCGGTGAGCGGCAGCTGTCGTGTGGCTCTTGTTGTAGACACTCTGACACGCGCGCGCGCACGTGGTGCCACAGTGGTGGAGCTGAAAGGAGGCACGGTGATGGTGATGCGGGTGTGTGTGTTGGGGGAGAAGAGGTGAACGCTGGGCTGCCCGTGTCCAGGGTAGGAGCCCGCATCGACTAGGCAAGTAACGATGATTAAATTCATCGATTGAAAATAAATTCTCATGCCGAACGATACGTGCTCGAAATCGTGCGTTGCGTGTATTGATTTGGATTCTTCGCTACTGCTACCCTTGGTCTAACAGAACAGATGAGACAGAAAAAAGACAAACCCCCCCCCCCACCCAAGACAAAAACAAAACAAATAATACAAATGAGATGGTACCAACGTGGCAAACCAAAAAAACAGAGAGGCTCTTGAATCGAATCGCGACACCAAATCGCGATACTAAACCATCAGGTGCAGGGTGGGCCGAGGGTTAGGAAACCTTACCACAGGCTTAGTATCAAGCACTGCCTCCGAAAGCCGGGCACCGAGTCTAGCTCGCAATTCGTTTGCCCACGCGGCGTTGCACCATCGCACGAGTGCCGCCGCTTTGCGCGGTGGTTTGCGGTCACGTTCGTGGGTGAGCGTTTATAAAAGAAAATGTAATTCTCCATTTGCGGTGGTGTTTCTTCTTCTTCTTCTTGCCTTTGCTCTAATATCCCCGGCTCGGTCACACGCATCAACATCCCACGCAAGCCCTTCGCTGATCCCTCTATCAAATTTCCACGCAATCTCTCACACCCGCGAGAGACAATTTACCAGCAAAGCCACGGCAATTACGGCCTTGATACTTGATGAAATCCCTGGATGATCTGGCCACGAGAGGAATCCAATAAAAGAGGGCTGCCTAAGCCTAATGAACTTACTTAATCCTATTTGCCTATTGTGGGTTTGCGCCGTTAATGAATAGGCACAACCCGCGCGGTGTCGTAACCTGGCCGAGGCTGGGTCACACCTTCCCCGCCCCTGTGCTATTATGTCGCCCTGATCGACATTTCTTTGGTTTCTAACAAAGATTAAAAAGCATTTATGCATTGCCTCTCATTGCCTCTCTCTAACTCTCTATCCGTCCGTCCGTCTGCCTCGCCATCTGTAAATTGGGGTCATCATAGTTCTTGTAAAGATCATCCGATACGAACGAAACGTTGCTATGAAGTCGTGCTGCCACTTCGAGATGAATCCAGCCAAATTGATCCATGAGGGTTAACCCAAAGTGTGGACAAAAAAAAAAGACCAGCGCTAAAATGACCGGGCACGGCATCCCGCTCCTGCGGCCAAGGCGCTGAACCCTGCTGTCTCATCGCAGCGTGCGGCCATACTGCTCACCGTGCGGCCGATGCGAGCGCTACCGTTATTATTACTACTACTACTACTACCACCTCTAATTAAATACTTCCGTGAACAAACACGCTGAGGAAGCGTTACGGAATGCAGGCACGTGCGTGACTCTTTCTTCCCTTTTCCTCGATTTTGTCGGCCCCTGCGTTGGGAGTTCCTTTCAATAAGACCCTTCGGCCGTGAGGCCCCACTGAGAGAGAGAGAGAGCTGTGCTGAACATTTCAGGAAGGAACGACGCACACATTGCCAGGGGAGTCGCTTGAAGCAGTCGCTCTTTCGCCAACGTCATCCGGAGCAACATTGGAGGAGATTTTTCCCCAAAAATTTAATTGGAGGAATAACGACGCGAGACGAACATTGACCGTCTCAGATCTGCTGACGGCAACAGCCATTTTAACAACAACAAAATGGTAATAAAACCGACAAAAGTTGACGGGAGGACTTAATATAAAACAGGTCGCAAGAGGGTTACATTGTCAGCAGAGGGCGGTGGAGCAAAAGCCACTGTTATCCCATACTTAACGCTCCGACGTCCGTGCCTCCCAGCCTTGGCCAACCCGCGCTGACCGGCGAGGGGGAAGTGTGGTCGAATTAACCCCCATTGAGCTGCGCGGGATGGAGAGGGCCTCCCGTCGCAATGGAAATTCAACGCCGTGCGATCGAGTTAAGTGCCCTGAGCGGCGAGCGCCGTGCCGCTCGGTGACCAAACGCACGGGGCGCTCACGTTCCCCGGCGGCTTTGGGGGCGACCGAACGCCGCCACCGACCCCGCGGAGGGAGCAGGGAAGGAGGGGAGCGAGATGTTAACTACCTCGCCTGGTATACGGGAAGTCGTGGTTTCGATCCCGACCCTGACGCCTGCTGTGTATTTGGAGTTTGCGGTGTCTCTCTCTCTCCCCGTGGCCGCGTGGGTTTTTCTCCAGGTCTTCCCGGTTTTTCTCTCCACATTTAGAATCAACATCATTTTTCGATTTAAAGCTTTCGTGACTGCAGGGATTCATCTTCTTGGTTCTTTCGGTAAAGCCACGTAGAAGGGAAGTAATGTTTTATTTTTATTTCCACGTGATAAGCCACTTCATTGTGAAGGCCAGGTCGCCTCTGACAAAGAGCTCTGTAAGCTCGGTGGGCCTTACCTGGTAAAAAAAAAAAATGATTTTCCTTGCCTCGCCACTCCGCTTGCCGTTTACCCAGGCGATCGATGCCCTTTATTTGACCGAGCGAGAGTTCGCTGACCCACCAGAGACCTTCGCAATCTGAGTCGAGTGGAGGCAGCTGCTGTACTGGGTTTTTTTTCTCTTTTTGTTGTTGTCATTTTTTTTTCTGGGCAATTTCCAGATTTGGGACTTGGGCAAAGTGACCGTCACCACCGCAGTCAGCGATGTCTCACATTGTCACACGCAGTCAGAGACGTCATAAATTGTCACACACAGTCATTGACGTCACACATTGTCCCACACAGTCAGCGGTGTCTCACATTGTTACACACAGTCAGTGTAAAAAAAAAACAAATAAATTAAATCACGACGTTTCGGAGGCAACACAAGCTTCCGTCTTCAGGTGAAACCGTCACAGCAATTTTTTGTACTTGATACAGCAATTTTGCTGTGACGGTTTCACCTGA
>CM025621.2:11442401-11452827 GCA_014621495.2 Entosphenus tridentatus | reverse complement strand
GTGGTGGGTGTGAGAGACGTGGGTGGGTGTGGTGGGTGTGAGAGACGTGGGTGGGTGTGGTCAGTGTGAGTGACGTGGGTGTGGTTGGTGTGAGAGACGTGGGTGTGGTGGGTGGGTGTGGTCGGTGTGAGTGACGTGGGTGGGTGGAGCAAGGCTGTGTGGGTGAGTGGTCTGCCCTGACCTGTGGCTGCCGGGACGACGATGCATGTCTTGCCGGAGAGAGCGGTCGCCCGTTTCCTGTTCACCGCCGCCTCCCGCTGCCGCCGCGTTCTCCACCAGCTCCGCAAAAGGAAGAGGCCGCGCTTCTGCACGAAGCTCCTGGCACAGCACCAGGGACAGAGACAAACTGCAACCACCACAGCCTTCACCACTGCCACCAAAGACAAAGATCCCCCGTATAGCCTTCACAGACTTTGGGGAAAGTGCTGTTAGCGAGCACCTACGGAAGCCGCCAAGGTAAATGAGGGGGTGACGACATTTACACGCTGCACCAGGTACTCATTTTAGGCTAAGTCGACCTAGGGGAGGCCTAGGACCGGTTCAGATATTCGTCACTGGTGTTGGCCGTGAACGGTAATCGAACTCCGGTTGCCGGGTTCATAGCTCAGCGTGCTAAAAGGTACACTACCGCTCTCCACAACCACTATCACTGCCACCGCCAACACCACCGCCACAACTGCCACCATCACTGCCACCATCACCAGCGCAACCAATACCATCATCACCATCATCATCATCACCACCACCATCACTGCGCTATCTCCGCTACCACCTCCATCACTATCACTACAAATAATGCAGTGATCGGTGATAAGAGCTCAGACCACCAACTCCCGACACCTGAGAACCTGGTTTCAATCATCAGTGGCTGAAATCTGGATTTGAACGCTGGACCTCAGCAATTCCTGTTCATTGCTCCGACCTGGTGTTAGCCCCTGAAGCACCTGGCCACCTCACTGCTGGAGAGCAATAAGATCCTCATCCTGATCCACGCGACACGGGGAGGCCCTCATCTGGCAGTGGATCAACAAAAGGGCCGCCCGCACAAGTTTACGAACAGCGAAAAAGATAGGGGCCGGGCGAGGGCGTTCATCGGCACAATTATCATCGCCGTCATTCATCCACCACCACCACCGCCACCTTCGTCACCCTCATCTTCACTGGTGTCATTATCTCACTGCATATAGATTTATTTAACAGAGTTGCGTGTTTTTACCATCTCACGATAAGCCACTCGGAATGCGGGCCTCAGTCAGGATGTAGATGTGCGTGAACTAGCGAACTCGCAAACTAGCGAGCGTTTATCTTCAGCGTCTCTGGCAGGTTTATTTATTTAATACATTATGCCACGTATCGGCGTGAGCGCCAAGGACACAGCCCCTGGCGAGCGTGTGGGCTGCTTGTTTTTATATTTGGATTGAGCGTAATAACGTGATCCCGCATGGGTTGGGAGGACGACTCCAGATTAGGCACGAAAAGGCTCGCCTGGTTTTCACTTCGACTTTGACAAATTATCTTAACTTTTTCCGCGGCGTTCGGCCGACAGCCAGAGACGATTTGGCTCTGCGGCTCGAGGCCACAGCGGCCACGGCAACTCTTTGTTTATTTTCTCGTTTCGTTTTGTTGGTCGCCCGACCAACAAAACCCTTCCCCTAGTTACACACTGGGGAATTTTGGCGCCTCGCATTCTTCGTTGTTGGACTTGTAGGCCTCCCTTGGCTGACGGCCGGTCGAACGGTTCTCGATCGTTGGGTGGCGACGGACGTTGCCGTCGAGGCAAATGGCGCGCACGTGGCTCAAGGTCCCCCTCAGGTCGTGACGAGACGGACGCGTTTAATTGCGAGGCAGACGTTCAAGGAGGTTGGACAAAGCAGGGCAAAGGAGGGAATGATGGGCGATCGTGACAGAAGGAGGGGCCCCCTTTGCCGGCTGGATGCTGTGCGCTCCAATAAAATTGACACGCAATACAATCCCATTACCGATCCCCGGAGGAATGTTACGGAGGGCGTTAATTAAACATGCGCCTGCCATTACACAAAGTGGTAAATTAAATTAGGGAGCTTGAATGACACACCAAGAGGCAGCGGTGAGTGGGCGTGTAACAACGTAGTATCAATGCATCGATCAGACTCGAGCCTTACTTCTCTTTGTCCGAGAGAGGCTTCGCTTGCATCGGCCAAAGATCGGCCACCTGGCTGGAGGCATCTTCAGACGCCTGCCTCTCGGGGCTTGATCGCAGCTGCCCCGGGCATGGATGGTGACAGAACAATTATTCAATTGTTAAACATTACGTTAAAAAAAATCCCCCGCCCCAAGTTTAATCTAATTGTGACATTGGCATTATGTACTGACATGTCAGAAATATCAGTTCGGAACTCTGGCAGAGTAGTGCATCGCACAATGCTATAGAGTGACCAGTGGAAGGCGATATCACGGAACTATTTCTGAAATCTCTTCAAGTGAACAAAAAATATTGGTAACCAAGCTGAGACCATACATTCACTACACCTGAGAACCCAGTTCAACCACAGGAGTCGAAAACAGGGTCTTAGCAGTGCCAGCTTGGTTGTATGACTCTAGAGACCCTTGGCTACCCAGTTTACACATAAATGTAAACAAATGTACACACTTGTAGTGACACCAACCCACGTGGCTATTGCGCTAAGCTTTCAGTGCGACGCAATGCCCTCTCTGGTCTGGATATATCTCTTTCAAAATCGTTCGTCAGTCAGTCATGCCAGGTGCTGGTCGCTTTACCGAAAAGATAAAGACGATAAGATCTCTTTGGTTTTTTTTCCCCCACACCCGATCTGCGATCGCCTCAATTAGCGACGCACCTGGCGCGGGAGTGCGGCAGCGCGGACAAATCACGTGGCGGGAAGCGCTCCTGGACCATGGACCCGGCCATCGATCGCAACGCTCACTTTCGAGAGGGAGCTGACGAGACTATAGGGGGCAGCCCGATTGCACCCCGAGAGATTTTCTTTACAAAAAAGAATATATAAACGTTCGCTTGTCTCCCCACAAAAATCACATTTAAATTGTGTTGTCAAAGCCATGTTTTTGAGAGGCATTCTCAGAGGGATTAAAATGGCCCAGGAAGCTGTTATCGTGGAAATACTTCTGAAGTCACTTCATTATGATAATATATAATAGGCGACATTTTAGGCAATGTCTCTTCTTGTTAGCACATAAATAAAGAGGCCAACAAGAGATATGGAGTGGATAAGAAAAGTTGGAGACTGCACTTGTTTACACCATGGGGCCTGATGAGAATTAAGCCTTTTCTTTTTCTGATGACCATTTTTGGATAGGCACATGAATTGTTACCTCATAGTAACTATTGAGTTCCAGAAAAACCCTACAATAACAAAAAAGTTAATGAAAGTGTATAAGCAAGACATTAAATATCTTTCAGCAGCATTGGGTCAAACTCTGGAGCAGTTGTGACATGCAGTGACTCACCAGCAGAGTCGGGCTTGCTCCAACCAATGCTGGTGAATTGCCAGTTTAATACCAGGCGGGAGAGCTCAATGGAGACTATACATTTATATATTTATCGTAATTTTTTGGCCATTGCTCCACCCACCAGCTTCTTGAGCCTGTGCTTGGCCTTGCGCTGGTGGGCCCTGCCGTGGCCCAGCCGCCCGGCCTGACATGCCCGCTGGCTCCTCCCGCCGATGACGTTGCGGCAGTTTGGGGAACCGCACAGGCACGGCCGCTGTGGGGACAAACAACAGGGCCCGGCGCCATTACCGAACGTTATTTTTGTTAAGCACAGTAATTGTAAAAAAAAAAATCTACATTAATATTTCCGACGCACGGTTCACTCCAACAATCACCACACCGGCCAGCGTTTCAGATTTGTGGAGAGTACTATCGCCACCCGAAACCTTTGCACCCCCCCCCCGTATGCATTGCATGAGGAGTCAGCGTTAAGCGCGATGACATCATCGCGGCATTACTCAGTCCTATGTATAGAGCGACGTCACTGCGTCTAAACCATATGCATGGCTTCAGGGACAATGACGTCATGCTCAAACGTTGGCTTTAAACATTAATCAATCGTGGAATCCATCTTCCAGAAGAATCTACCCATGGAACGCGAGTCACACTTCTGTTAGATTTCGGTTTGTATTCGACGTTGATTTTTGACGTTTGAGGGCCAAAATGTTGTTACTTGGGGAAGGGCGGCAATCTTTCGTAAATATCCTTGGCAAGAGATGCATTGTTGGTGTTGTGCGTGGTTTCCTTCAACGCACCGTGTGGGATCTACAGCGCGTGATGGACAGCACCTTGTATGTTTTATATATATACACACACAGCTAACAGATAAGAACAAAATTAATGAATCAATATTATATTCTTGGTTCTTTTTGGTCACGTAGAAGGAAAATAATAAAATAAAATAAAAATTGTTTCATATTTGGATTATTTTATTATTTCCCTTCTACGTGATATATACTGTTTTATATTTGTATTATTTTATTATTTCCCTTCTACGTGACTTTACCATAAGAACCAAGAATATGAATCCCTGCAGTCACGAAAGCTTTAAATAAAAATGTTAATCAATATTAATTAAGTAGAATAAACGCGTTGAATAATGCACCTCAACAGCGATTATTTACGACGTGGATACGTTTACCGAGAGTTGTCGGGCCTGTAAGTTACAGAGATTAATACCGATATGAATATACGACTTCGAAATGTTGGCATCTCTAATTTAATCTCCCGTGGGGGGCGAGAGGGGGGGTGATACAATTAGTTATCACTTTATGGGAAATAAACAACTGTTGTTTATTTAGGGGTGAATTCTGGAGCCCGCTGCAGAAATGTGGATTTTTTTCCCACTGGTTCGAGGCTGCCAACACAAATGAGCACCACTCCATGAGCGTGGAGACACTTTGGGCCATGTTCACATCTTGACAAAACGCTCATTTCTTTTGCTTATTTTTTTTTTGGCAACAACGGCAACTAAAAAATTTGGCGGGGTGTCTCCGCTACCCCAAAAAAATGCAGCAAATCACCAAGCTGACTTATTCTTGGCCGTTCCAGTTTTGGCCCGACATGGAGCTTTGACGAACAAATATTAAAAAAATAAAACACGGGGGGGTTAATTCGAATGCAGCACCTGGCTTTCTGCGGTGAAGGTGTGGAAGTTGTAGTCGTAGGTCAGCTCCGTGCTGATTGGAATGTCCTTGAGTGCGAAGAGCCCAATGCGATAGATTCCATTGACCGACCTGCAGCCGGCACCGTCCCGCATTCGCAACAGCAGCCAGCCGTGCATTATTGCGCACGCCAATGAAAATAAATACAAAGATCCCCCGATAGCCTTCACAGCCTGTTGGGGAAAGTGCTGTTAGCAGGCACCTATGAAGGACCGCACGGCACACGAGGGGTCGGTTGGCCAGCACCACGCCGGCCACCTTTGTCCCCCCAGTGGCGATGTTTACACATCGCACCAGGCACCCATTTGGGGCTGAGTCGGCCTAGGGGAGGCCCAGAACCGTTTCAGATAATCGTCATTGGAGTTGGCCGTGAGTGGGAATTGAACCCGGGTCGCCTGGTGCACTACTGCCAATACACGCCCACACACGCACACAAAGGCAAAAGCCTTTAGACTGTTGGGGCAAGTGCAGTTATTGACCACGCATTTAGGCCAGCATGGCACTCAAGGGGAGTGGTGTGGCCAGCACCACTCCCGGCCACCTCTGTCTGATTTTCACGCACGGCGCCAAGAACTCGTTTAAGGCTGAGTCGACCGACAGGAAGCCCAGCACAAGTTCACGATGATTCGGTGCGCGAGAGGGAGGTCACGGCAGCACCCGGCCACCTTTGTCTCCCCCCCAGCGCTGACATGTACGCACTGTGCACCTTAACGTGCATAAGTGTGGCCCGAGACGTGTCCACGGGGGGGAGGGGGTGGGGGGCGTGAGTCATTTCAATCAATCAGTCAATTAAGATGTTAATTTACAGCCGTCGGCAGCCTGCGGTACCATCACTTCATCACACGGCACGGATTACCAACACCAATCGGCAGAAACGAAACCGCGGGGTCATACAGAGGTGACGGCAGATGGAGAGCCACCACATTGTGGAGTGCCAACAGTGGCAGTGTCATCGAGAAAGACGGGTCAAGGCCATAAAAATGTGGAATTTTTGCCAAAGGCGCAGGACCACCATGGAGAATGAGCCAGTTGATTTGAGCATTCTATGCACATGTATGCGTTCACAATCGCACAGAAGACTAATGTCCTCGATATGTACTTTAAAAGCTAGTGGGGTTAGCGAGCACCTATTAAGACCGGCAGGGGGCACGAGAGAATGGTGTGGCCACCGCCCACACCTATCCACCTTTGCCTCCGTAGTGCTGATGTTTTACACAGCTCACCAGGTACTCATCTCAGGGTGGGTCGACATCAGGGAGGCTCAAATGTTTGCCACCGTTTTTGGTCGACAGCAGGGCTCGTAGCGCGGTGCGTTAACCATTGCGCCGCCGTTCCCCACACACGCACACGCTCACACGCTCGCGCTGACACACCGACACGCGCGCACACGTGGGACACGCACCACTTCTGCATCTCGCAGTTGGGCTGGCAGCTGTGGTTGATGAAGCGTGCCTCGTTGCCCATGCGGTAGCTGTCGATGACGACGCCGCTGTCGAGCTGCACGCAGTACATGCCGGCCTGCTCGCCGCGCTGCGCCAACATGCGGCTCCTGGGTGCGAAAACATGAAGGCAAACGTCACCCCCCCGTGTAGCCTTTAACAGACTGTTGGGGCAAGTGCTGTTAGCGAATAGCACCTAAGCAGGCCGGCATGGCACACGAGGGGGTGGGTGGCCAGGACCATGCCCGGCCGCCTTTGTCTCTCCAGTGCTGATGTTTCACACACCGCAGCAGGTATTCATTTAAGGCTGAGTCAACCTAGGAGAAGCCCAGGCACGATTCAAATATTCACCACTGTTATTGGTCGTGGGCGGGAATTGAACTCGGGTTGTACCGCTGTGTGCTACCCACTGCACCACCGCTCCCTGGGTTCAGACTCAGACACACATGTGCACACGAGACAAATATTACCGATGTAGCCTATATAGGCATGAGGGGGTGGTGTGGTCGTCACCACGCCGACCTTCATCTCCCCAAGGCCTGACGATGTTTACACACCGCAAACAGGTAACTCATAATAGGGCCTCGTGTGACCTAGGGAACGTCCTGGACGAGGTCCACATTTTTAACACTGAAGTTGGCCGCAGCTAAGAATCCAACTCGGGCCGTCGGGGTTCGTAACCCAGGGCGCGAGCCTCTACGCTAAACACCGCGCTGCGTGTCCCAGCTAAAACGTGTGACGGGTGCGCGCGGCGGCCCTCACCGAAAATTGGCCTCGCTAAGCACCTCGCCCAGGTACTCGATGATGAGGTCGTTGGCCTGGAAGTGGTGCGTGGTGCGCACGCCCCAGCCGCGATCCGTCGTGCGGAACCGCTCCAGGCCGGCCGAGCGCTCCTGCCGCTGGAATCGCCGGTTGGTGCAGAGCTCCCCGCACGGGCAGCTCGACTGCACGCACTCTGCGTACACCAGCCTGGATGGAGGAGGGGGGGCAGGGTTGGGATGGGGGGGAGGCGATGTGTGGATGGGACCGGGGACGTTGCGTGACGTGGCAAGAGCAGGAGAGTGGCCAGATGGCAGCAGAGGGTAGAGTTAGGGACTATAGTCGTGATCGGACAACATCATGATTGACGTCACCATCGTTGTCGTCGTCAGTACTGTCATCATTATCATCATTGTTGTTGCCGTTGTTTATCGAAAATGAGGAAAGAGCACAGTTGTCAGCGACCCAAAATAAAAGAGCGCAAGAAATTTTAAGTATATTGGACTCACTCATTTTATTTGCATTGCTGCCACAAACGGTGACTTGGGGAGGCGAACTGTTCTGCCAAAGTGAGCTGCTCTGAGTGAAAAAGACCAAGGTCAACTCTTCAACAGTCATCCCCTTGGGTTTGTTTTATTTAGGTTTTAATCTTTTTCGATGTGATCTTTACACTGGTCACCTGAGCATAGTTAAGGTCAACGAAACAACAGTGTCGAGTTTACACCAAACGCAGAAGCCGCGAGGCCCGTTTGGGATCGTTTTCCAAAGCCAATGACGCGCGGAGCGTGCTGCTTGCGTGCGGCGTAAATCCGACTGGTCTCCAGCCAACGTGTGTTCTTCTCACAACAGCTGTCAAAGGCGAATTCGTGCTCAGCACCGCACCTGTTAAGGCAGCCCTCCGTGCATGCCGAATCTTCCGTCTCCTCGGGCCTCTTACAGCTGCAGGAGACCGGTTCGCACCCCGACAAAGGCTTCATGTCCACAAACACATCTGCCACGGGAAATGCCACACGGAGAACATTGATCCCCGCAAACCACGACGGGGATATCCAACCGCAATGGTTCTGTGTTCAAAGCTGTCTGATTCCGGAATATGACGAGCACGCTTCACAGCGAACTGAGATTGATTCGGCTGCATTGGCCTGGAGCCACTTGTGCTGACCAAACTGCCCCTTATCTTGTAGATACGCAACTTCGGCTATGTGCATTGTACTCCGGGATGAGTTTGAAGTTTTGTTAATAAGCAAAAAAAACCTTTAAATTGACTTTCAGGCACACTGCAGTGAAGCGCTGCAATGACATCACCGCAAGCACGACTGCCGTACGGTTTACTGCAGCGTCACCGAAATCTTGTGTGGGACGGTCCACGACAAAGCCATTGAACAATTTCGCTCAGGCTGCGTTGATGCGACTTAGATTCCATTCTGCCAGAGGAGAGGCAGGCGGGTGATTGGGAGCACACGCGCGCGTGCCTTTCAGCACTGGGAAAAATCTTCCATCAAAGTAAAGTGCCCGATGTAAATAGATTCAATTACCAGATTAAACCGTGTGCCCGTACGGCAAAGCATTTCGAGCATACAAACAAAAAGAAAAAAACTACCTCAATACAACTTTCCACAATGGAAAATGAAAAAAACACAGAAAATAAATTCCCAGTCTGGTACTGGTCAGACTTTGGGGGCTAATTAAAATCGCACTGAAATGTTATGGCATTGCATCAGTTGAGATTGTTTGGCCCCATTTTCAATTTAAACTGCAATTACTTTCGGAAACAATTCACGATTGCCCAAAATAACAGTTGCTTTTCAAAATGTAATGTCACGTCACTAATTGCTTTTTCGCGTTTAGTCTAAGAACACGCCAATGCCCCCCCCCACCACCACCCTCCCCATCCCATAAACTCCCCCTACCCCCACCGCCGTTCCCGGAAGGCTGTGACAGCCAAACAATCCACCCGTCACTCCGCGGGCGCGCCGTGCGTAGGACCGGGCCCTGCTCCACTCACTCGATCGGATTTTCTTGTAGAGCGGCACGTCGGGCTTTTTCAGCAGCTGCAAATTAAAGACAACAAAGGAAGAGACAGAGATCGCCCCTCGTAGCCTTAACAGCCTGTTGGGGCAAGTGCTGTCAGTATGCATCTATGAAGGACCCCACACGAGGGGGTGGGTGGTCAGCACCACGCCCGGTCGCCTTTGTCTCCCCAGTGGCGATGTTTTACACACCGCACCAGATACTCATTTGAGGCTAAGTCGACCTAGGGGAGGCCCAGGACCGGTTCAGATAATCGTCACTGGTGTTGGTGGCGGTGAGCGGGAATCAAACTCGGGTGACTTAGTAATAGGCTCGTAGCGATTCAGCTCCCCCAGTGGATGATTTTGATGAGTTGTCACAATTCCATACTTGCAATTTGTTCATATTTTCTCCTTTTTTTATCAAATTCTCACCGTATTTTTATGACTGTTTCTCGTTTTTTTTGTCTCGTTTGTACAGTTTTTAATAGCGCCATTAGCTTAAAATATCCGCGTATCGTTTATTTTAAATTGTAATAAGCAATTCGTACAGACACGATTCGTCGCGTGGATCGTGAGCGTAGGGATTGATCTTAAGCGACGAATCGAGTTTTTTGTTGTTGTTACGTTCAAATCTGCCACTGTTAAATCAACACGCCTGAATTCATGCGATTTGAGTTTTGAACAGACGCGGAATAAATGCATTCTCCAAGCTACAAAACATCGGCGAATCAGTTTGACAAAAAGTATTGGGTGGAGACGAGCAAACTGAACAACACGGGGTGGAGTGGTGGCACAGTGGTTAGCGCACCTCGCGACTGATCCTGGTGACACGAGTTCAATTCACTTCCGCGATGGACGACATGCAAGCCGGTCCTGGGCCCCCTTCTTTCTTCAACAACTTGCAATTAACCAGCATGGCGAAGTATGGTCAAACAAACCCCATGACCCAACATAACATAGGGTAGAACCTCCACCCAGTGGTGTATTGATAAAGGGCTGTAACTTATTAAACACTTGTATCATTAATAGTAGGTTTTTACCCTTT